>JAURVB010002788.1:0-15727 GCA_033002965.1 Piper betle | reverse complement strand
TGTAACAGTAGCCTAGGTCGGCCGGAGCCCAAATTCGACCACCATGCAAGAAGTGCAACCGGGGTTAAAGAATTGACTCAGTTCGACACTGGGTCGTGTTATGTGTATGAATCTTGTAATGCATCGATATTGTTTTGGAGTAGTGATAGCCGCCCCATAAAAAGGCTACGGCCGGGGTGAGTGAGGCATAGCGATTCCTCCATCGCACTAGAGTGCAGTGATTGCCGCCCCATAAAAAGGCTACGGCCGGGGTGTGTGAGGCACTGGCACTGAGTGCAGTGATAGCCGCCCCATAACAAGGCTACGGCCGGGGTGTGTGAGGTACTGGCACTAGAGTTGGCAGTGAGAGCTTCCCCACAAACGGGGCATAGCGATCATCTGAGTGCAGTGATAGCCGCCCCACAAAAAAGGCTACAGCCGGGGTGAGCAAGGCATTGGCACTAGAGTGCAGTGATGATAGCCTCCCCATAAAAAGGCTACGGCCGGGGTGTGCGAGGCAATGACACTAGAATTGGTAGTGAGAGCCTCCCCACAAACGGGGCATAGCAATCACCCGAGTGCAGTGATAGCTACCCCACAAAAAGGCTACGGCCGGGGTGTGCGAGGCACTGGCACTGGAGACGGTAGTGGTAGCCTCCCCATAAAAAGGCTACGGCCAGGGTGTGCGGATCAGAGCGGACACCTCCTCCGCATTGTTTTGGAGTATAGTGGAATCGCTCCACCGCATATTAAAATAAATATATGAAAATGGTGGAATGTACTTGTTTGTTTTATCTATTATACTACTTAGTGTTGTAATCACTAACACAGAATTGCCTCCGCAGGTGTGCAGATCCGAGATTAGATGATTGATGTAACGACCCGCCATTTTTCATGATAATATTGTGGGCCTAACTGGCTAGGTGTTACTCAAAATTAAAGAATTATGTCAAACATTATTAGAAATCATAACTTATAATAAAATCCCACAGTCTTGGACCATTTCCCAGCAGCCACACTTATTCTTCAATTAAATAACAAAAAGGAGTCCTCATATTACTTTGCTCCATGCTCTAGTTGTCAATCATCTAATCTCGGATCTGCACACCTGCGGAGGCAATTCCGCGTTAGTGATTACAACACTAAGTAGTATAATAGATAAAACAAACAAGTACATTCCACCATTTTCATATATTTATTTTAATATGCGGTGGAGCGATTCCGCTATAGTCCAAAACAATGCGGAGGAGGTGTCCGCTGTGATCCGCACACCCCGGCCGTAGCCTTTTTATGGGGAGGCTACCACTACCGTCTCCAGTGCCAGTGCCTCGCACACCCCGGCCATAGCCTTTTTGTGGGGTAGCTATCACTGCACTCGGGTGATTGCTATGCCCCGTTTGTGGGGAAGCTCTCACTACCAATTCTAGTGCCAGTGCCTCGCACACCCCGGCCGTAGCCTTTTTATGGGGAGGCTATCACTGCACTCCAGTGCCAATGCCTTGCACACCCCGGCCGTAGCCTTTTTGTGGGGCGGCTATCACTGCACTCAGGTGATCGCTATGCCCCGTTTGTGGGGAAGCTCTCACTGCCAACTCTAGTGCCAGTGCCTCACACACCCGGCCGTAGCCTTTTTATGGGGCGGCTATCACTGCACTCGGTGCCAGTGCCTCACACACCCCGGCCGTAGCCTTTTTATGGGGCGGCAATCACTGCACTCTAGTGCGATGGAGGAATCGCTGTGCCTCACTCACCCCGGCCGTAGCCTTTTTATGGGGCGGCTATCACTACTCCAAAACAATATCGATGCATTACAAGATTCACACACATAACACGACCCAGTGTCGGACTGAGTCAATTCTTTAACCCCGGTTGCACTTCGTGCATGGTGGTCGAATCTGGGCTCAGGCCGACCTAGGCTACCAACAAGGAAAATACGATGTTCTACCTATTATACGTACCTGACTTGCGGGTTCGTCCGACTGTAATCCGCTAACCCTAATATGAACGGGGCATAAAATTATACATTAGTATAATTTTACTCGCGTCAAAAATGCATGCAACTAAATATTTAATATATGCCACATTAATTAATTTATTTAATTCGATAAGGTTCAACACTTCTTTATTTAATTAATTATGCTATCGCGTAATTTCTACGCGATTATCTTTCTATATCGCCATTTATCGTGATCGAAATTTATTAATTTCATGTAATAACTTATAAATTTATTATTTTGACCACTTAACTCATATTCCTTTAAATTAATTATTTCAATGATTTTAACACGAGTTGGTATTATTATTATGATTTTTAACTCAACCCATATCGAGTCAACCCGAAATTACAGAACTGCCATTCTTCTTCTTCTTCTTCCCGTCACCATTTTTCTCTTCAACCAAAACCAGCACTAAGCTCTTCTCTTTCGACCAAAATCTTGATCATATCCTTCACCCATTGTCTCCCTTTCCTAGCAACCAAATTAGCAGCAACAATCAAAGGGTGGCTGCACAACCACAACGACGAACCAGCAGCCATGGCGACCTCGACCTGCTGCTATGGCGACTCAGACGTGGCCAGCAGCACCGCCCCACGCATCCCCTTCTTCCCGCACAACAACCCAACGCCCAGAAGAAGAGAAACACTACCCTACAGCGTGGTATATGCAGCTGGTCGTGACATAAACGCCATGGTGCTGTTGCTGCAATTCAGCAGGACGTGCTACCATCCTTGGCAATTTCAGCCGGACGTGCTACTATTCTTGGCTGTAAATTCTATGAAATCTCACCTTTAATTACTACAACATGAGTAAGGACGTTGATGCAGCAACTGATTAGCAAAAGATGAAGACTTGTTGCTGTAATTAATAACAAACACACAAGAATTGCTGCACGGCAGCAACTTATGTTTGTGGGTGAATTCCTGGTTCTAATCCAGTTACATCCTCCCTTTTTCTTGTTGATTTCAGGTCTTAGTTTCCTTGATTATCTTGTATTATAATCTTTGATTATATGTATGCATGCAAACTAAGAAGAAGAAAGGAAGAAACTTACCAAAACAATGGGGAAGCCGGCGTTTGTCCAAGGAGCTTATGTGCATGACGCCCCCCCTCCTTCTCCTTATAAAATGAAAGAAGGCCTAGGGTTTATGAAAACACACTTCGTTGCCGGGTAAATGGGTAAGTGATACGGTTCACTTTACTAGTTTAAACGGTTAAATGGTATCGTTTACTTAACCGGGTAAAAATACTTAACCGGGTAGCGGGTAAATAATTTAAATAAATTCATGGATACCAACGTTCGATCCCACCGCGTTGAATATATACATATATATATATATATATATATTTATTTATTTATTTATTTTCCGGGTCTTTACAATTGACAACTAGAGCATGGAGCAAAGTAATATGAGGACTCCTTTTTGTTATTTAATTGAGGAATAAGTGTGGCTGCTGGGAAACGGTCCAAGACTGTGGGATTTTATTATAAGTTATGATTTCTAATAATATTGACATAATTGCTTTAATTTTGAGTAACACCTAGCCAATTAGGCCCGCAATATTATCATGAAAAATGGCGGGTCGTTACATAAGTATTAGATGTGGGACTAAGTTGAGGGATCTCACAATCCACCCACCTTAGGAAATTTCGTCCCCGAAATGCCTATTCTTGGCCCGTTGCTAGCCCCTGCCCACATCCTTTCTGGCCCGTGACCGGCAGCCTAGCCAACGTTTCTAGTCTTGGCTCGTTGCTAGCCCCAGCCCACGACCTTTTTGGCCCAAAACCTACAGCCTAGCCAACGTCCCTAGTCCATCCCACCATCTAACACGGAACCAGGTCGGCTATGATACCATTTGTGATGACCCAGCCTAAAGTGCAACGTAATGGGCTAAGTCATTTCTTTAAAATGGGTACCCCAGAAATTAAAGATCTATAGTCCATTCCCACTTATAAACAGGATCTTCTCCCAGTAGGTATTAGATGTAGGACTAAGTTGATGGATCTCAGAATCCACCCACCTAAGGAAATTTCGTCCCCGAAATGCCTATTCTTGGCACGTTGCTAGCCCCAGCCCACGTCCTTTCTAGCCCGTGACCGGCAGCCTAGCCAACGTTTCTAATCTTGGCCCGTTCCTAACCCCAACCCACAACCTTTCTGGCCAGTGACCGGCAGCCTAGCCAACGTCCCTAGTCCATCCCACCATCTAACACGGAACCAGGTCGGCCCTGATACCATTTGTAACGACCCAGCCCAAAGTGCAACATAATGGGCTAAGTCATTTCTGTAAAATGGGTGCCCCGGAAGTTAAAGAGCTATAGTCCATTCCCACTTATAAACAGTATCTTCTCCTAGTAGGTATTAGATGTGGGACTAAGTTGAGGGATCTCACAATCCACCCACCTTAGGAAATTTCGTCCCCGAAATGCCTATTCTTGGCCCGTTGCTAGCCCCAGTCCACGTCCTTTCTGGCCCGTGACCGGCAGCCTAGCCAACGTTTCTAGTCTTGGCCCGTTGCTAACCCCAACCCACGACCTTTCTGGCCCGTGACCGGCAGCCTAGCCAACGTCCCTAGTCCATCCCACCATCTAACACGGAACCAGGTCGGCTCTGATACCATTTGTAACGACCCAGCCCAAAGTGCAACGTAATGGGCTAAGTCATTTCTTTAAAATGGGTGCACCGGAAGTTAAAGAGCTATAGTCCATTCCCACTTATAAACAGTATCTTCTCCTAGTAGGTATTAGATGTGGGACTAAGTTGAGGGATCTCACAATCCACCCACCTTAGGAAATTTCGTCCCCGAAATGCCTATTCTTGGCCCGTTGCTAGCCCCAGCCCACGTCTTTTCTGGCCCGTGACCGGCAGCCTAGCAAACGTTTCTAGTCTTGGCCCGTTGCTAACCCCAACCCACGACCTTTCTGGCCCGTGACCGGCAGCCTAGCCAACGTCCCTAGTCCATCCCACCATCTAACACGGAACCAGGTCGGCTCTCATACCATTTGTAACGACCCAGCCCAAAGTGCAACGTAATGGGCTAAGTCATTTCTTTAAAATGGGTGCCCCGGAAGTTAAAGAGCTAAAGTCCATTCCCACTTATAAACAGTATCTTCTCCTAGTAGGTATTAGATGTGGGACTAAGTTGAGGGATCTCCCAATCCACCCACCTTCGGAAATTTCGTCCTCGAAATGCCTATTCTTGGCCTGTTGCTAGCCCCAGCCCACGACCTTTCTAGCCCGTGACCAGTAGCCTAGCCAACGTTCATAATCTAGCCCACCATCTAACACAGAACCAGGTCAGCTCTGATACCATTTATAACGACCCAGCCCAAAGTGTAACGTAATGAGCTAAGTTATTTCTTTAAAATGGGTACCCCGAAAGTAAAAGATCTCTAGTCCATTCCCACTTATAAACAGGATCTTCTACCAGTAGGTATTAGATGTGGGACTAAGTTGAGGGATCTCACAATCCACCCACCTTAGGAAATTTGATGTACGAAATGCCTATTCTTGGTCCGTTGCTATCCCCAGCCCACGTCCTTTCTGGCCCGTGACCGGCAGCCTAGCCAACGTTTTTAGTCTTGGCCCGTTGCTAACCCCAGCCCACGACCTTTTTTGGCCCGTGACCGGCAGCCTAGCCAACGTCCCTAGTCCATCCCACCATCTAACACGTAACCAGGTCGGCTCTGATACCATTTGTAACGACCCAGCCCAATGTGCAACATAATGGGCTAAGTTATTTCTTTAAATTGGGTACCCCAGAAGTTAAAGATCTCTAGTCCATTCCCACTTATAAACATGATCTTCTCCCAGTAAGTATTAGATGTGGGACTAAGTTGAGAGATCTCACAATCCACCCATCTTAGGAAATTTCGTCCCCGAAATGCCTATTCTTGGCCCGTTGCTAACCCAGCCCACATCCTTTCTGGCCCGTGACCGGCAGCCTAGCCAACGTTTCTAGTCTTGGCCCGTTGCTAGCCCCAGCCCATGACCTTTTTGGCCCAAAACCGGCAGCCTAGCCAACGTCCCTAGTCCATCCCACCATCTAACACAGAACCAGGTCGGCTCTGATACCATTTGTGACGACCCAGCCCAAAGTGCAACGTAATGGGCTAAGTCATTTCTTTAAAATGGGTACCCCGGAAGTTAAAGATATATAGTCCATTCCCACTTATAAACAGGATCTTCTCTCAGTAGGTATTAGATATAGGACTAAGTTGAGGGATCTCACATTTTTGCCCTCTGCACCTTCCATATTACTCCTGGCCTTGAGCACGAAGGCAGAGTACTCTCAGGCCTTTAGTGCCCTTTGAACCACAAGTCTAGACATGCGCTGCATTGCAATACCCGTAAACCTCCACACTTCTCTGGGTTTGAGGACTCAAAGGTGGAGTTGTACGGATCCTTCGGGAACGAAGTGGGTTCTCCCCAGCTCCAGAGCCCGCTCTTCCGAGCACACGCCTTATCTGAAGTCCTAGCCGTCAGTAACCCTCATTCCATCTCTCATCGAAAATGTGAAAACTATATATATATATATATAGGCCTGGGTTGGGATTTATACAATAGGCCTGAAGGCATCGTGAGCTGGATATGAAGTTCGAAAACAAACTCGAGTGATCTCATCCTCCAGGGTTATTAATCTGAAAAAACGAACCGTTGGCAAAATGGCCCGAGTTAAGTGGGATCCGATAAAGCGCCACTTAACTCATCCTGCACATGAAAAATGAAATACACAATAGAGTAGCGTAAAAACAGAGAACGAGTCCTAAACGGACCTGGTAGAAGCTCCAAACGGGTCCACGCGCCTAGGAGGCGAGCTCCTACACTGTACCTACACAATCAAGGTAAAAACTAACGCCCGCATGATGAATCACACATCATATAACATGCACACACAATCAACACAATCACGCATAAATCAACACACATCAACTCATATCAATTCTAGCAAGTCTACTTAGGCTAGTTTGCATTAGATCATGATCATTACCTAGTTACCCTAATTAGTTTCTTAGCCTCCATTTTTAATACCACTCAATCAAACAAATTTCATATTTTATCCTTAATCAAATCTACATTTATATATATTATTATAACACACATTTCACCAATCCTAGCATACAATTCTAATAATCAATACTTTTAAATAATTAAGTTAAAATAAATTATACCTCGCGTCGTCGAAAATCTGCGTCAGCTAGGGTTTCTGTTTCATGTCTCAAAATTCGAATTCGGCACCTAGCGGCATCCGAAGTCCAATCAGATTGGACCGGGAGCGTTCGGCAGATGATCCGGCGAGTTTCCCACAAATCAAATTTTTTGGCGGTTCGGGCGGTTTTCTAGCGAGTGTCGGCTGTTTTCCGGCGGATTCCGGCAGTTTTCTGGCGATGTTTTGGGACGGGGCAATCAGGGGGTCTATCAGCACCAGCTCGACGAGCTTTGTCCGATGGTGGTGTCAAATAGGGTAGCCGGGGCGGCGATGGCGTCGAAAATGGGCGACGGCGGTGGTGTGCTCCGATCGAGGTTATGGCCGGCCTCGACGGTGGTAGGTGTTACGGGGTTTAGCTCGTGGGACGGTCGAGAGCTAGGGTTTGGCGGTTGTCCCTAGCATTCCCGCGTCCAAGTCGGGTGGCCGGTGCTATCCGAGTGTTGAACAACCTACCGAGCATTTATCCGTGATGTGGGCAAGTCCAAGGTCTGACTGGCGCATGTGGTCTATCGGGCGAGTTGCTGTGCGGGCGAGCTACCGTGCAGTACCGATAGCAGGCTGTGGCGGACAATTGGTCGGTAAGGAGTACCGAGCAGGCCGCTACCTGGTACCGAGTGTGGTGCGGGTTCCAGGCGCGTGCAAGGTCAGGCGCAGCCGGGACATTCTACCGAGCAGCGTGGCGGGTAGAAGTGCGGGTTCCGGATGCGTGGGATGCGAGCGACCAGGCATCATGACCAGGCGAGCCAGGCACCAGGGCCGTGCGCTATCGTGCAAATGGGCGGTAGTCACGGGTGCGCAGGTGTGCAGGTGATCGAGCCAAGGAGCGGCAGGGGTTATCATGCACGCGCATGGGTGCTGTGGAACGGGCAGACCAGGGTTCAGTACTGGGGTCGCTGGTTCGATAAGGCGACCACACCACACCCAGGAGGGGTTCGGTGCTGGGTCGAACCAAGAATGCGATCAGTCTTTTGCGCCACACCCAGGGGTAGGCTTTCCGGTAATTTTGCTGGAATCCCAGGGGTGAGTGATGACAAGGCTTGGAGCATGAGGACCGTTGATCGTGGATTGGACGGTGAGGATGCAAGCTGGGGACGTGGTGCCCACTAGTCCGGAAGGTCTATATAAGGAGATGCCATCCTTGTGTAGAAATCAGAACAACAAAAGAGAGTTGAGTGTGTGAGTGATCTCAGTGGGGGAGTGAAACTTGGTCGGGCAAGGGGACGCCTTGGGGTTACTGCAGTCAGGCCGAGGAGGGTCTGGAACACCAAGGGGGATTACCGGGGTAGTCGTCGTCCGCCTTTAGGGTCAAGGCTCACACACCTGTTGTTCGGCAACCCTGCGCGGTGAGCCGAGGGTTGGGTGAAGTCCTGTCGAGTGAGGGTCGAGAGGCACGGTCGTGGGGTTTGCATGTCCACGACCGGCGGGTAGTCTAGAGGGATTACCTGTGTATATCCTGTATTCACGTTGTAAGAATAGAGGTTGGGATTTATCCTGTAATTGGTGTGATGTATCCGTCATGTTTGTGCACCGTGGTCTAGACCAGTGATTCCGTGGTCTAGGGGCACCGAGCAGGGTACTCGGTACGTGGGGCGTGTAATCACTTGCAACTTGGTGATCGGTGTGTGTGTTCGGTACAGGGGCTGGTAACCTGGTTACGGTACGCATGCGTTGGTAGCTGGGCGCGGTACCGGGACTGGGTGCGTGCGATACTTGCAGGCGTGCGGTCCGAGGCCGCTGTGCACCACAGCACGTTGGGGTGCGGAGGTGGTGTTGGCTGGTGTTTCCAGGGAGGGAAACACGCCGCACAGTGGCAGTTTGGGCGAAAAATTTATCCCCTAAACTGACCCCTGTGACAGTAGGGATGATGGGGGAAACGTCGGCGACGGCGATGGGGTGGTCGTGGGGGTCATGGCGGCGAATCGATGAGGGAGGGCGTCATGGCTTGTGGGGCGATTCTAGCGTCATGGCGGCGAGACGGTGGCCGGGCCGCAACGGCACGACGGAGTGGGGCGGCGTTGATCGGCGGCAGAGAGGTGTCGTCGGCGGCGGCTGCGGCGGCGGCGACAACGAGCACAAACAAGGGTTTTGGGAGGGTAGGTGTCGGGAGGGAGAAAAATACCCTCAATGGCAAACTCGTAAATAAGTATTGACTCGATTCCTACTCAAGTTAAAATAATAATTAGTTCACAATAAATTCTAAACAAAATCTAGAAAAATATTGGAAAAATCCTATAAAATCATACGAACACAGCAACATCCAAATGATATGTTCTATAACTAATAACCCACCCAAACTCCCTATATCGCGTCCTAATTCGTCATTCGGCCCTAAAAATATTCTACGATCAAATAAAATAACAATAAATATTGAATACCTCCATAGACTTCATAACCAATTTTTCAACATCTTTTTGACATTATCATCGTATACTTGAGCATACATAACCCTCATCGCTCATAACTCATAGTTGGGCTCAACTCAGCTCGTGGTCCATGAAGTTGACTCGACTCGAACCGACTGGTTCGCTCCCGTAAAACTCTGACTAGAGTCACGGGTTTTACAATAACACTCAAAATCGAGAAACTTGCAATCCCAATAAGAATCTATAGTGAAACTCCGTTGGCGTAACTGGAAAAACCCTCATTTACAAAAGTATATCTTCCATTATATATTAAGTGGATTTTGTATATATAGTTATTTGGTCCTTTGCCAGGAACTTGAAAACCCAATAAGAATCTATAGTGAAACTTGATTGGCATTACTCAAAAAACTCACATGTACAAAATTGTATCTTTGTGACACTCCAAATCTAGTTCACACTCAAGAATAGAATTGGAATGTCAATAGTCCCAGTTAGGTCAGTTAATCCGAACCCAACCCTACAGATCTACTCTCGGCATCACGAGATGGAAGATATCCATCTTTATGCATGGACGAATGTACAAAATTAAACGTAACATGCTACTACGTTGATGACATGACAACTAGCTTACAAAACATAATAAGTACGATATAGTCGATAAAAATTCCAAAAAAATTGGAACGGACAAAAATTCCCTTTTACCATTCTGTTCACATTTCAGTTTTATAATTCGACTTGCACATTAATTGTAACACCCCGTTTCGGCTCACCCGTGAACCGACCCGGAAATGTCACCGGCGACCGAACCGTTCGTTAATCTACTAGATTCGGTTAAGCCGACCAGGATCTACTCTCGGCGTCTCAAGATGAAGATGCAAAGATGAAATGCATAAATGAGAATGATTGGGTTCTAACGCGGTCCTACATGCATGCTGTGATGTACAAGCAAAAACAAGACAAAATAATAAATGAGAAACCAAAAGAAAATATATAATATTTTATGAAAATACGATAACACATAATAATCTACCATGACATTAAATCATTATCTCATTCATTTTTACCCGAGCCGAGTCTGAACTCCAAGGCTCCCTACTCATTCATATTCATCAGTTCGTTTCATAACAAGTAATTCATCAAGACAAAAACATGGTAATAATCATCCACACAGCATTAAACAACCATCATTATACATTACACGCGGCAGGTACATGTGTGCGCGGTTCCAGTGCTGCTCCTCCGCAGTCCCGACAGCTTTCATCGCTCGCATTCCTCACCTACATATATATAGAAAAACCGTCAGTAACGAGTGTTACCGGCCCGGAAAATAACTAATATCAATCTGGCACAGGAGAGCAAACTCTCCTGTTGAATCAAAACCATATACTTCCTCAAGAACTCTCATCAGGGCACATACGGGAGCCGTCGCCGTCAGGCCGTCGCCCTCAGGTCGACAGCGTCCCCTATCTTTCTCATCCTCATACCTTGGCCATTCCTCTATCGCTTCTCGCATCAAATTTCATTCCTTACCGCCCTCTGCACCTTCCATATTACTCCTGGCCTTGAGCACAAAGGCCGAGCACTCTCAGGCAGTCGCCTTCAGTACCCTTTGAAACCACAAGTCTAGACATGCGCTGCAATGCGGTACCAGTAAACTATGTGTGTCTAGACATGCGCTGCATACGCATATTAGTCTTATTATGTTTACTAAATTATGTGTGTGTGTGTCTATATATATATATATATAGAGGAGGTCTACTGTGCGCTGCATCAAAATGCAGCGCAAACAAGCGCATTTGATTGTGGGCCGTCCGCCCCCTCCCTCCCTCCCGCCATCGTCCTGCCGTCCGCCCCAGCCCCGAGCTTCCCTGGCGGTCGCCCCCACCCCGCCCCCGACCTTCCCCGCCGGTCGCCCCTACCCCCGCCCCCGACCCCGCTCGCAACCGCCGGCCCATCCCCCCACCCCCGCCCCCGCCTCCGCTCGCAGCCACCGCCCCACACTCGCCATCCCCTCACCCATGGGACTCGATCCCGTGGGACTCGAGTCAATATTACAAAATTAGTTTATTTTTTTAAAATTTATTTCTCAATATTGACTCATGTGGGGATCGAGTTAAATTTTTATTATAAAATTATTTTATTTTTTAATATTTATTTTTTAATAAAAATTTGACTCGATGTTGACTCGATGTCAATATATTTGAATTGATCCAGGGCTTGAGGCAAGTTAATAAAAAAATGTCTCAGCCTCAACTCGAGTAAAGAAAATAAATAATTGACTCCGTTTCGACTCGACTTAATTAAAATTGACTCGTTATCGACTCGAGGCTATTAATAAAAAAATGAGTCGGTCTTGATTGTAGTTAATATTCTTATAATATTTAAGTAAATCAGAAACAAGATCCGGTGGATCCATATTATATAACTTTCTTGAACATGATGAATACAAGTACAAACTTACAAGTTACAAAAGTGTGAAATTTGATTAAAGCAAATAACAATTCATGGTAACATGTTACAAATTCGGAGATATCATAGTCGTTCTGCATCACTGCTTTGACAATCGCCATCACTGCGCCGACGCCCCTGAATAGACTCCATGACTCCACTTTCAGATGGAACAATTTTTTGCCTACATATTTAAAAATAAAACATGGAAAATAATCACAATATATATATATATATATATATATATAAAACAAACATCAAAAGAAGGGTTGATTAGGCAACATTACCGTGACACAATTGCAGGGCAAGTGCATTTATCATGCCCAACTCCCCGTTGATTACAACCATGGCATAGCCTATCTTTTCCCAAAGGGACCACTGCAAGTTCTTTACACTCTTCCATCATTTACCACTTCCTTTTTGTGCAGGTGGATGGTGTAACACCCCAAATCTGGTTCACACTCGTGAACCGAACCGGCATGTTACCAGCCCCGGTTAGGTTGGCTAACCCGAACCTAACTCATACGGATCCAATCTCGGCGTCTTAAGATGTAGATACGACTTGTCATGCATGGATAAATGCATAAAACCTTAACATGATACTACATGGATGACATGCAACCTAAATTTCACATCATTACAATTACGATAAAAATTCTGAAATAAAACAGACAGGGTCTCCCTAAAAGTGTAATTATGGGCCCACCCTGTCAAAATAATATATATATATATATATATATATATATATATATATGTAAATGTATACACATGCATCCATAATTTCATTCACACAAAATCTAACATCTTATGAATTCATTCTGAAGCTGGTGTTTCAACCCACCACGCTTCCGCTGCGCATCTCTGATCATGTTCACATTCTATCATGTCTCATGCATTTGAACATGTCATTCACAATATAATAACATAATAACACAATATTAAACATTCAGAAATCTAACATGTATGTGTGTACAAGACCTCATTCCTCCTCCGTCCAAGCTGGCTCCTCCAACTTGTGATTATTACCTACATATAGTATAAAAACACGTCAGTAACAAGTGTTACTGGTCCGGAAAATAAAATAACTATAACAAGCTGGCTATGAGAGCAAACTCTCATATGAAAAAAAACATCATATACTCCACGTGAACACTCTGAAGGGCACTACTGAGGAGCCACTGGGCTGCAGACCCGGTAGCATCCCGAACTTACTGATCTGTTGCTGGTACTGTGTCGCTCTCGGCACTTCTTTTTCAGTACTTCTCGTGAAACTTTATCCTAAGCCCTCTCCTTACCTCCATATTTCTCCTGGCCTTGAGCACGAAGGCCGAGTACTCTCAGGCAGTCGCCTTTAGCACCCTTTGAACCACAAGTCCAGACATGCGCTGTACTAAACAGTACCCGTAAACCTCCACGTTCTCCGGGTGTGAGGAACTCAAACGCGGAGTTGTTAGGATCCCTCGGGAATGGAACAGTCCGCTAGCACTAATCCAGAGCCCGCTTTGACTGTCACGGCATCCTCTGCATGGTACGTGCAGTCGATTTCTCCATCTCTCATCTCACAGAAACGTGAAAACTATATATATATAGGCTTGGGTAGGGAGTTTTATAATAGGCCCGAAGGCAACTTTTGGTGGATCTTGTTTTCGAAATCAACCTCGAGGGATCTCATCCTTGAGGGGTTATTAATCCGGAAAATGTTCGGTTAAATGGCCCGAGTTAAGTGGGATCCGATAAAACGCCACTTAACCCGTCCTACATGCAATAAATTAAACATACAATAGAAAGAGTAAATCAGAGACGAGTCCTAAACGGACCTGGTAGAAGCTCCAAGCGTGTCATCACACCTAGGCGGCGAGCTTCTGCTTCGTACCTACACATCAAAACTAAATACTAACGCCCACTAACTACATGATGCATCAAAATCAATGAATCACACACAATGCAACCACAAGATCATCCATCAAAATAACAATCAGATAATTATAAGAGTAAATAATCCTAACTCAAACTATTCATACCATATTTTATTCTGTTCTTCTAAGTTGCATCATACTAGATTAACATCCTCATACACAATTCATCTCATTAGATCACTTACTTCATTCACTAATAATCTCATCATGCACATCTTCACTTTATTCATGGTCAAGACATTAATCATGATAATTAATCAACCCTAGCATAATTAATCAACCCTGGCAGGCTATACTAACAATAATCATCAATTTTAAATAAATCAATCGGAGATAATTATACCTCACGTTGTCGACAATCGGCGACGGTTAGGGTTCCGTCGCGTGTCTCAGAACTCAAATTTGGCGCTCATCGGCGTCCGAAGCTCAATCGGGCTCGACTTGTGTGGGATCCCTTAACTTAGTCCCACATCAAATACCTACTGGGAGAAGATCCTGTTTATAAGTGGGAATGGACTATAGACCTTTAACTTCCGGGGTACCCATTTTAAAGAAATGACTTAGCCCATTACGTTGCACTTTGGGCTGGGTCGATACAAATGGTATCAGAGCCGACCTGGTTCCATGTTAGATGGTGGGATGGACTAGGGACGTTGGCTAGCCTACCGGTAACGGGCCAAAAAAGGTCGTGGGCTGGGGTTAGCAATGGGCCAAGACTAGAAACGTTGGCTAGGCTGCCGGTCACGGGCCGAAAGGACGTGGGTTGGGGCTAGCAACGTGCCAAGAATAGGCATTTCGGGGACGAAATTTCCTAAGGTGGGTGGATTGTGAGATCCCTCAACTTAGTCCCACATCTAATACCTATTAGGAGAAGATCTTGTTTATAAGTGGGAATGGACTATAGATCTTTAACTTTCGGGGTACCCGTTTTAAAGAAATGACTTAGCCCATTACGTTGCACTTTGGGCTGGGTCGTTATAAATGGTATCAGAGCCGACCTGGTTCCGTATTAGATGGTGGGATGGACTGGGGACGTTGGCTACGCTGCCGGTCACAGGCCAAAAAAAGGTCGTAGGCTGGGGTTAGCAACGGGCCAAAACTAGAAAAGTTGGCTTGTAAAGACCCGAAAAATATATATATATATTCGACGCGGTGGGATCGAACGTTGGTATCCATGAATTTGTTTAAATTATTTACCTGCTACCCGGTTAATTATTAATTACCCGGTCAAGTGGAAAGTATTAGTTAACCGGTTAAGTATTTTTACCCGGTTAAGTAAACCGTACCATTTAACCGTTTAAACTAGTAAAGTGAACCATACCATTTAAGAGGTTGAGTGAAAAGGTTAAGTGAACCGTGTTAATTACCCAATTACGCGGTTAAAGGAATTATAGTGAAAGGGTGCTTCCACAAACCCTACCCGTCATTTATTCTTTATAAAAGGAGAAGGGGTCGTTGAACATAGGAAATACCAATGGATGATGGGGTGTGAGAATTTAATGAAGGGGTCGTTGAACTTAGGAAATACCAATGGATGATGGGGTGTGAGAATTTAATGAAGGGGTCGTTGAACCTAGGAAATACCAATGGATGATGGGGTATGAGAATTTAATGGAGGGAATGGTTGAAGTGTATATATATGCAGGAGGAGGGAGTATTTCATCCCTCATCTCCGTCCCAAGCGACCTCCCCATTACTGTATTAGGGTTCACGGGTCATAGCCAGACGTAATCACAAATCAGGTACGTATAATAGATAGAACATCATACTTTCCTTGTTGGTAACCTAGGTCGGCCTGAGCCCAGATTCGACTA
>JAURVB010002787.1:0-86234 GCA_033002965.1 Piper betle | reverse complement strand
CCGTTTAAAACTACTTACAACTAAAAGGAGCAAGGCAATAAGTATTATATTATATTTTTATAATTAATAAAAAAACATATTTGAAAATAAGAATATACGAACAATAATGTTTTTAAAGCATAATAACTTTGTTAACAAATTTATAAATAAAAATAGTTAAACTGTGAATAATGCACATATTAATAATTTTACCATTAACATATAATTTTAAGCATGTTAAAAGGGACCTCTATAGCCCAGAGCCTTTTTCGTGAACCAAAATATATTCTGGTTGGTATAGTAATTAATCTAAGATGCACACCTTTCAATTAAAGTGGCTTAATAAATAAAGTAATAGTTTTATACTATGTAATAAATAATTTAGATGGTTAATTCAACAACTTAAAAAATTTAAAATTTTGACTCTACTAGGAAGAAATTTAGACTTGACAAATGGAGTCTTTGACTTCAAATTTGGTCAAAAGTATTTATATTATTTTTTTCATCCAACGATAGAATGAGCTATTGTTCTTTTTAATAATTTAAAATGACAGTTTATATATATTTAAAAAATTAATTAAATAAAAAATAATATTTTGACCATAAAATTTTACTTGGTCTCAAGTTTGAATAAAGGAAAAGACTTGGCGTAAAAATATGACGTCTGATTATAAAAGAATTAATATTTATAATCTAGACATTCGTAGATCATAAGGTTACAATTTTTTTTTACCTAGATAAAACTATTCTCATTATTTGATTATTATTTTAGTTTGACGGTTCATATTAAATGTAACTGAAACAAGATGATGAAATGTTGTTGCTGATACTAATTGTTCTCGGATTTCGTTCTCTCGCCCAGCAAATTAGTATTTTCTAGCAAGCTCTAAACAACTAAATCCTAATTACCGTGTAAACAGCCGATGTATTTGGACATACACCTCCAAAACCAAATGGTTTTTTTCTTTACTTCAAACAATTCAATGAATCTGGACATCGTTCCCATTTAAAAAACACATGAACCTGGACAACTTCAGCTGCTATTTACATCCCATGAATAATTCTCGCACAATGCTGCCTCATTCACTTCGCAGAAAACCACGTAATTTATCCCAATGACTCACAAATTTCATCTTCGTCCTTGCACAGATTCAATGAACCCGGACATTTATCCAATCCTTACCAAATCCAAGCCAAGCACCTCAAGCCCATTAACACTCCCGGCCCACTTCTCCAATCGTACGGTCAGGATCCCATGAATATTCGCCTACGTGGCTCCCGATGCCCAAACATATCCTCCACCCCATTCGAAATTTACCATTTTGTCATTCCACGTCAGCAAAATCCAATTATTTAAATAAATAAACGGTTTCGTTGTCGAATATTCACTTCCATTACGTCGTACCCCTCTCGTCAATATAAACGCCGGCGGAGCTCGCCGGAGATTTACCGCCAGGGATTGAGACATGGCCACCTTCCCCAGGTTGGGACGAGTCCGCTATTACCTCTTCGGCGTGTCTGGATCCAACGCCACCTCCTCCGACCCCGACGACGACCTCTCTGACCTTGTGCATGGCTTCATTGAAGCACCGAGTCGCACCGACGGACAAGCCACCGACGTCGGCAACGATGACGAAGACGACGAAGTCGATTCCGTTGACGCGATCGATCTCTCTGTCCTTTCTCCAGACTCCAATCAATCCGATCTGTTCTGCATGCAGCTTCGGTCCGACGTGTCGAGGGCCGTCGACCGGCTGCGTTCCAACCGGCCCGACGATTTCCGAAGGGCATTGGCGGCGGCATTGAGGGAGGGTGGGTACAACGCGGCAGTGTGCCGAACCACCTGGGAGGGCTCCAAGGGCCTCGTCGCCGGGAGCTACGAGTTCTTGGACGTGTTCGCGTCAACGTCGCCGGAGAACGCGGTTAGCGCCGCCGGGCAGAGGAGGTACATCGTGGACCCGGATTTCGCCTCCCAGTTCGAGATCGCAAGGCCGACGGAGGAGTTCTCGCGGGTGATGGGGTCGTTGCCGGGAGTGATGGTGGGGAGGCCGGAGGAGGTGAAGGCGGTGGTGAGGGCGGCGTCGGAGGCGACGAAGCGGTCCATGAGGAAGAGGGGTTGCACCTCCCTCCATGGCGGAGCTACCGCTACATGCAGAACAAGTGGCTCAGCGGGTGCCGCCGGACTTCGCACCACCTCCCACCCGCCGGCCGGGAGGTTGTCGCCGTACATTGCCGCGCAGTCGGGTTGTCTGGTGGCCGAGCCGTCGTCAATCGCCGGTTTGCTCGTGTATAGAATTAATGAATCTAACACCAGTCGTATGTAGTTTTTTTCGTCTAAGATAGTTTTGTTCAATTTTAAGTATTTTGCATTTTGACATTGATCATTGATGTGGCTTTTTTGGGTGAGGTTGCTATAGTGAATCATATATATATATATATGATAAAACCTTACCCCTTTAAAATAAAAGTGTGGTTCTTTATACTGTGATTAATTATTGCTCAAATAAAAATATTTCTTTCTACCTCGTGATCGTGATAAATAATACGATGTGCATTGAAGAGATCGAGGAAAAAACAAATTTCTAAGTTTTAACTATTGGCCACTGCCATGCACGTATAACAAACGAGCCCAGGCTTGGGCTCGATCTAGGCTTCGCTCAAAGACTCGACGGAGCTCGCCTGGAACACCTAGTCGAAATGGGCTTGCAGTAGCCGGGACTCGAGGAGGGGCCAAATTCCAAGCTCAAGCTCAGTGGGCTTAGCAAGTTATTGTTAGGGCACGAAAATCTAATCTCCACACGCAAGACCATAAATCCTTATTATTAAGAATAAAAATCGAAATCCATGACATGATTAAAGTGTAATATGAATTACTTCTCTCATTTATGGTCAAATCTCCTTGAATAACTCATTTGTACTTAGTATCCCATTCAAGTGGTTATGACTATAAATCACAATTTTTATATTAGGCCATTTAAATAGTTTTTTTAAGCGCATTCAAGAAGTTTTATGAAGGATATTCTACTATTTTCGAGGAAAAAAATAATTTCGTTCATTTATCCAATCTAACTGCTTATATTAAAAATTGTAGATATAAGAAAAACGACTTGAGTAGATACCAATTTTAATTTTCTTTTAAGTTGATATTACAAAAATGCTGACAAACCTAACTTCCTTATTTTAAATAATGATTACAATAACATCTCAGAATCTATCTTAATTTTTTAAGAGACTTCTAATTGAAGTTTGGGATGAGGAAAAAAAGTTCTCAATATCATAAAAAAACTAAAATTTTATGTCGTCGCCAATCGAAACGACAAAGCGGCCAATAGAGGTACAAGATTGATATATGAAGACGGAAAGATAGTATGATACAGGGAGCAGGGTTTGTACTAAATGAGAGGAGTGCAAGTGCAACTATACTTTGAAGAAGATAAATTAGGTCGAATCAGAAAGTACAGATTAGAGACACGAATCTCTTCTCGTTCTCGCCTGTAGGAGATATCGTATATCGGCATTTCACTTAAGAGTGCTTGAGTGGGACTCTGATGTGGCTTCCAGCTTGATCAGCTATATACAATTTATCATATATATGAAGAAATTTTGCCGACGCCGGCGAGCAACGCGCCCCAGCGTCGATGCATAAACATCAACAACAATTTAATTAAATCCAACAAATTAGTCATTATCATTATTTTCTTCTTCTTCTTCGCAGTACTCTCGTCCTCCGAATCATCCTCACCAAAACTGTCTTCGTTATTATCTGGGAATTCAGAAGCCCCAATTCTGCCATAACTCGAAGTGCTGCTGATCACCGCAATCTCGTCCACATCCCCCATCTCATCCACATATCACGTTGCCATCCTGAAGGCCTCAATCTTCCTTCAACCCTTCGTGTACATCCCACCTGACAGTATCCCATCATCACGAAAGATGGCCACTACTTCAGCAGACTTCAGTGTCCCTCTGGCAATGCTCTCGAGGCTTTGTTTACTTAACAATCGCAAGGTAGTTATCAATATAGGAAAACCTGGCTAGCCCCGTCAAGCAAGGAGCTGGTCTGTACTGCCCACATCAAAATATTAGGAATTGCCACCAAGCAAGGAGCTTGTACCATCATAAAAGGAACTAGATATCAAGAAAAATACAAGTAGCTATAATAGAGGAGGTGAGGAGGCATACTGGCAAGATCTCATGGAGCCACATTAAAAACATTTGTTGGAGGATATCTGTGAAAAAAAGTAGGGTAATGGTGCCTTTTGCCTTGAAGTCTCGGATTGAGATAACCTAAAATCAGTTGAAAATTTGTGGGGTTGAAGTCATTGCTGAGATATAGCAAAAACTCTCTTTTGCATTCGCTCTCATCAAGATTGCATCCTTTACTTCATCCCATGTCAGTACAGGGAGAGTTGTAAGGTTGGGACATGCATTACGAAAAAAAATTAAATTAAATACTAACCGGGTTGAATTACAACTTGTTGGACATAGGTTTGTAATGTTTCAGGTTTTAATCTCATGCGATGGGATTGGATGGTTTGTACAATATGAGTTGGGTTGTAAATTTATTAAAATTTGAGTCCACTAATATCTCCATTTGTTGCCTCCAAAAGTAATCGATCTAAACAAGGACCGCTTAGAAGAGAGATTACTCCATTTATATGGTATTTGTTGCCTCTGGGCCCGAAAAAGCCCCCATGACAAAGTGAGAGCAACCTAAAGTGCCGCCTGGAGTACAAGCAAGGGACGGTGAGGTGGAATGTGATGGAATATTACAAACCCATAATATGTGGATATAGGTTTGTAGTAATGTTTGCCTTAATTTCGTATTTGAATTGAGATTAGAAGGTGAGTGATTATATGAAATGGATTCACAAGTTTATTAGAATTACTAACCACTTTGAGATGTATCTAATGTTCATAACACATCCCATACTCTCCCCTCTTCCTCGCTTTCACCGGTATCCCCTCCCCTACCTCTTTACTTTCACATGTATCCTCTCATTCCCAGCCTCTTACTTAACAAGATAGACCGTACCTAAATAACATGTACTCTTTTGAGAGGATGCACATAGAAAAATCAAGATAATGATAAAAATAATATATTTAATACAACAAGAAACCATGAATATATGAAATAGTTAAATTTTAAAAAAAATATTGACAGAGTAAAGGCTCAGAGAAATCAAGATATTGATAAAAATAATACACTAATATAGCAAGAAATTATCATCATCATCTCCTTGATCCCAAAAAATTGTGGTCGGGATTATGGATTCTTCTCCTCCACTTCATCTTCCCGTAAACCATATCAACGCTTACCTCTAATTTTCTTATATATTTTCTTATTATTTCAATTTATATTATTTTAAGTCTATTACATCCTCTTTTAATACACAAACAAAATAATATAGTATATTTTTTTAATTATGACTATATAAAATATTTTGTAAGAAAAAACAGGAACAAATGGACAAGACCTTGCAACAGGATCATGCAGGTCTTCTCCCTCTATCTTTTTTGGACAATTAGAAGAATATTTTTTATGACCCTTAAATTGAGTCCTGTGTTTTTTAGCCCCCAATAATAGGAGGCCATCTGTCAATATTTTATGAGAAAGACGTTAGAGAAAGGTGAGAGTTTAGAAATAAATTTTTTTCCATAGATTAAACCTGGATCCAAATCTCCTCGATTTTTTTATCACCTTTTTTGAGTAAGATTTTGCATAAAATTTGATAAATATAAATAAATTATAAAAATATCTAAAAGTGATCACAAAAGTATTAAAAAAGAGGTTATTTTTTAAAACGTGATTGCTGTCTACGTAACCCAAATCTATTCTTGTAGCGGGTGAGATTTCATCTCCCCACACCTCATAAAAATGCACTCTTACACTTTTTCCAATAATATTAAAAAAATAAAAATCTATAAAGTATTAAATCTCAGAAAAACTATACAATATTACACTAATTTATAACTTCAGGAAAAGGAACACTTAACAAAGAAAAGTTTTACCTTACTACAAGACCATCCCCTCCCCTGCCTCTTACTCAATAAGAAATGCTAGACATCATACAAAAAGAACACACGTACGTACATTTTCAAGAATGCATGCAAAAATATGAAGCATGACAGAGTGAAATCTCAAAAACTTTGGTCCGTAGAATAATAAAGGACTATTTTTATATACCACAAGTAACAAAGAACCAAAAACGCATAGAACAAATTAACAACAAAGATGAGAAAGAGAACATTGTAAACAACATTTAAGCAAAAGGAAATGACGGACCAGCTCCAACTACAGCAGTTAAAGGACCACTCTCTCGGCCAACTTCTTCGATTACTATGATATTTGAAAGGCTGCCGCCGGCTCCTGCTGTCGAAGTAACATGGCCTGGTCCGACACCTCCAACTGCAACAAGGCCGTTTGGTCCCCGGAAATGTCACTAGCCGTCGTTTTTGCTTTCTTATGCGGCACTTCGCCATCGGCTTCCATAGCTGGGCAGGTGAGAAGGGAGCACGTCTAGCAGTCTCCAATGCTAACTCGTACGAAAATGAGCAATTAAAACTTTATAAATCTAATTCATCCATCCATCTACTCCATATATATATAATGAAGTAATCCTGTCAAAATAAACGTTTTTCATCATCTTTTTAACAGTTTTAGGTTTGTAATAACTTTGGGTTGTGCAACTTCTATATAAATGAAATGGAAGATACCCTATCAGTGAAGGAAAATTTTAAATCTTTCATGGTATCATAATGCATAATGCACTTGAAGAATATATTTTATCACTAATACGTCTCACAGAACTTCTTTCTTTGTGTAAGATCGGCCATATATCTTAGTAATACCCCATATACTTAATTCATCCGCACTTTGAACTTGAAGAAACTAGTAATGCGAGCGGCTTCCTCTGTATTACCTTTTGCTTTTGATAAAAGCTACATGACTTTTGAAACAGTTCAACCTATGGTCTCCGCCATGTCGCCTTATCTTTACGAAGAAGCTAACGAATGTTGAAGTAGTTCATGAGGTGATGATTGTCTAGAGCTTCAAGTTCAATTTATGGTACGTACTCACCAGGCCAGTATGCCAGACGTAAATCCTGATTGGTTGCTGTACTTGAGCGCTCTGCCCCTGCATCTGAGGCACGGATGCTCACAAATGGCAAACTTGCCGTCGTGGTGGCACAGATGAGCTCCATGTACCCATTACCCCTACACTAAACCTACGTTGTCGACCTCCACAAGCCAGATATGGTGGCCGGTAGGGTACCCAGATCAGCCATGGGCGTAGTTAGTTTATTTGTTTATATTGTAAAAGGGGGAGTAAAAATCAATCTCCAATGAAAAGTAGTAGATTCAAACAAATAAAATATAATGAAAAAAAAATTAATCAAATTATTATAATCCATCTCTTAATTAAATTAGAATCAATCTTCAAAATTATAATTTCAATAAAAGATGATATTAATATGCTCTATCTAATTATTTAATAAAGGTTTTTTTGGGGGGGGGGTGGAATAGTTAGTCGTGTTGTCCCTTGATCCCCCATGGCCCATACAAAACATATGTCGACCTCAACCGTCCATGGCAAGAGGACGACAGAGCAACAGTTGGTGCGCCGATAGGGTTGGTATTACCGAATTATCATATTTATTAATGTTTAATACTCAGATGTTCCATATGTTAAAACTGGTGTGTACCATACAAATATATGTACGTACTAGATGTATCCATAGGAGACGTGATTTGCACCTTCTTCGGTAGTTTTGTAATTAGATAGTTAATTAATATTATATAGCATATAAGAAAAATTGGCTCTGAATCGGTCGAAGTGTCGTCAAATCACCTCAGTGATGGCAGCATCTGTGCCTTGATCTCGTTTGACAAATCAATCCAAGGAGTTTCGAAAACTACACCAATTCTGCGCATCTCTTCAAGCAACTTCATTATAGGATCCATGTTTAAAGAGAAAGAGAGCGAGTGCATAAGCTCCATTGAAATTTCCTTAAGCTTTGAAGGCTCCTTTTCATTAATCTCTTTCAGGTAGTCCACCGCCATTTTAATGTCTCCAAGTTCAGACAAGCTCTTAACCAAAATGACGTGTGCAGTGGACATGTCTAATTCCGAAGATGGTAAGTGCTGCATAATCTTTATAGCAGCAGCAAAATGACCTGTAATATTCAAAGCAATGGGATTCATGTCAAACGATATAGCCACGTATAAGATTTGCAGCAATTTAACTCTTTCAATAACCAGAATAGATTTGTTAACAGTCATACCTCCTTGACAAAGAGAATTTATTAGTATCCTCAATGTTGATGATGCTAGTTGTTTATCTTGTTCAAATGACTTCTTAAAGATCTCAAACGCCTCGTCTGTTTTTCCATCTCGACACATTCCTTTGATCAGAGCCGAATAACTCACATTATCTGGCAGAATCCCTTTCCCAAGCATATGGCGAAAGAGGCTATGAGCTTCCTGCACTTCACCACTTTTTGATAACTTCCTAATAAGAATATTGTAAGTCTGAAGATTTCCAGGACAACCATGAGTGAACATCTCATCCCACAATCTCTTCGCTGGGCGGACGAGATCCTCCTTGCAACAGGCTTCCATCAAGCAATTATAGGAATGGATATCAGGGGACAAACCATTTGCCCTCATCTCCTTAACAACATAATAAGCTTCCTTCACTTGCCCAACCTCGCACAATGTCGACACCATTGCATTGTAACTAGCAACATCCGAAAAGTAATTGTTGGAAGATAGCATACCAAGAACAGCCCACATTTTCCCAGCTTCGTTGTTCCTAGCGAGGCTCGAAGTTAAACACTGGACAGTCTTCGGACTAGGAAGAAACCCCTTCTCAGTCATAAATTGAAAGAAAGCAAAAGCAGACTCAACATAATCACATGAAACGGATGCAATCAATGCGTCAAGAACAGCACCTGCAATCGGGAAATTCCCCTTGATGATGGTATCCGCCAAGCATTTGGCTTCAAGAATCCTCTTTTCCGAGATCAGTCCAACAAGGAAAGCTTCATAATCATCCATTCTTGGTGCCACACCCAGCTTCCTCTTCTCCTTCAAAACCTGCCGAGCGTCTTCCACTCGACCAACCCCTCGGAACGCCTCCACCACGATCTGGTAAGCAATGAAGTCCGGCTTGCAACCCCTCTTCCTGAGCTCCCCCAACGCCTTCCGAGCATCTACAACTCGGGAACACCGGCACAATCCATCGGCAACCAACGCCGCCACCACCGACCCGTCGATTTTCTCCATCGATCTCGCCCGCAGCCGGTCCAGAATGCCCAGCGTCTCCCCCAACTCTGCATCTCGACAGTACCAGTTCAGGTAGACGCCAAACCCCAAAGTCGTGCATCCGATGCTCCGATCAAGCATGGAGCCGAAAACGGTGCCGGAGAGCTTGAGGTGTCCGTCGGCGGAGAGCGAGGCCAGGAGCGAATTGCAGTGATGAGGATCCAAACTGGGAGGCGGCGGCGACGAGCGAAGCATATGATCGAACAGGCGGTAGGCTTCCAAGGGATTGCGATGGGAGGGGCGATCGGCGATGGCCGAATAAGGTGAAGAGGATTGGCGGTGGGTGATTGAAGAGGAGAAGGTGCGAATTGTGACGATCAGATTTCTGTGGGCGGTGCGATGCGCCATTGGAGGTTGTACGAAGAGGTCTTCCGGCGATCACTGTTTGAGGAGAGGAGGTGATCGAAGAGGGCGGCAGAGGATTCGGGGAAAGCTCCGGCCGGTTACCGATGTGGGTCCGCCGCCGTCGTCGCCGGAGAAGAAACCGGCGCCGGCGACGGGAATGGGCGGGGTTTTAAAATGACTTGAACTTCTTATCCACGTCGATTGTGTTTCGCGGGCATCGGGAGTGGCGTGGGCCCCTTGATGCATGGTGTGGGACCCACCACGGGTGATCACGATTCAAATCAACGTTGCGTTGCATCTCCCTGTTCGGGCACGTTCTTCATTTTACAGGAAAGTGATTGAATTTGATTGCCAAAAGCCATTATTTATTTTAACCTTGATTTAACCTCAATTTAAATTTTAACACGTACAACCGAATTTGAAGCTCGATTTTATTCAAAAAAACTTTACCACGAAGCTCAACCCAATATTAAACGGACCATGAGCTTGTACCTTTACAATTTAATTTAATTCAAAATTCGATATTCTATGTAATAAATATAATTTTTATTATATTTATCTTAAATTTTTATATAAATATAACCAAATTATAAAATATTATTATATGATATCAAATTTAAATAAATTTATATATGATTAAATCATCTTTGATATATAATTAAACAAACTTGAAATATTTTAATTATAAATTAAATTTTAACATAAATTATACGAAAAAATTATATTAATAAATACAAATCAAACTAGTTCAAATTCAAATCAACTTGAATATATTTTAACTCGATTCAAATTCGAAATCAAATAAGTCATACTTGAATTGAGCAAAATTCAATCCAACTTGACTCGCTGAATGCGCAGCCCAACTTAAGACAACCAAAAATCAATAGTCAACTCAAGTAATCCAATAAACAGCTTCCATCTCATTTGAATGTGTTTCAATACATTACCAAAAAACTGAACAAGAAATGCATAAGATAACCACACACAAAACTTAGATCTCTAAGTTGAGTATATCGAGTTGATGGCATGCGCCATATTCAACCAGTCCATCAAAATAGGCAATATAATATTTGACCACTTAGCTTGGATAGTAGCAAAAATTTGCCGGAAGCCCGAAGTTCCGGGCTGTTCTAAATGTTATCCTAATGATAATTTAGCAAAACCAATGAGGAAAGGATGAATGTTAAGAAGTCACAAGAATGCACTCGAAGGCTAACAATTGTACTAATCAACTAGCTTTCTCCCATAACAGAACTCAAAAATTTGCATCCATGCAAAATAACAAAAGTGCTTTCACATTCAAAACAAGTCATACATTAATGAAAACATTACCCTCAAAAGGACACAAAAACTACAAAGGTCACTCCATCCAAGCATGTGCAAGTTGAGTTATACATTTACTTATGAACATGTCAAAGTGCACTCGGGCAGCATTTTGTCGAAGGTGGCCGGAAGTTTGCACCTTTTTCATGAGAAGATGTATTACAAATTAGTGAAAGCGGTCACTAGCTGGTGATAGTAGTTCAAGGACCACACGGTTGGAGAAGACGACTCAGGAAACGAAGGTCTCCGGTGTGGGCCTGCAAGTGACGGCTCCAATTTGACTTCCCGATCAATCTGAAACTCCTCACTTCGCTGTTGTTTGACGACCATCCACAAGGATGAGGTCGGTCCTGATAGTCAGAGCCAAGCTATAGGTATATATAGGGAGGCGTTCGGAGGCGCCAAAGGTCGAGGAGGCTGCGGCGACAAGATGGACAGAACAGACCCCCCACCAATGGGCACTGCTATCCTCTAGTGGAGCTCCACATATGGTGAAGAGGCATGGGAGATATTAAGACGTTTCTCTACATTTGTTAAACATGGAGCCAAATGAGATATTAAGACACGTATCCCTCAAAGATATTTTTCCACCATTTAATCATAAAAATATATTTTCGACTATATTACAATTGTTTACTTTTATATGCACATGCTCATGCATGACAATCGATACCCGGATGATATTAAAATTAAAAGACCATCAACATTTATGTATAATTCATATCTTTATATTTGGCTGCTCAAATTAATTTTCAAAATCTCTATAAGTTGGCGCCATTGGGCAAAAAATTATTAAGCCCATGATCTATATCTATTTCATAATTTTAAAACTCTTTTTTAACTTTAAAAATTTTGCGAGTCGACTTGACTCCATGATTTGCCGAGTTCACTCCATGGATAACTCTATAGTGACTCATGATAGTCAAGTTATAAAAATTATTTAAATATATTATTTTTCATTTAGAATAGCTAAATCAATATTTTTAACTAATGATAATCTTGTAGTTGTCAATTTTATGTATCAACAATGCAATATATACTAATTTCATATAATTTTTGTTTACGTAATTAAAAATTTATTATAAATGACTCTAAGTCGACTTTACTTTATGACATGCCAACTTAACACTAGTAGAAAAACGTACATGATGCAAGTCGCTAAAGACCTATTTTCTGGTCGTTAAATGCAAGGGCAAGTTTTCAGTTTTTAAACGGATTTTGTTAGAACTTAGCATGGAGGGATAGAACATTCATCTTAATGTTTATTTTTGGTAAGTTTATTGTTGCGTAAAAAACCCAAGTTTGTGAGCAATACTGCAACATAAATACTCTTTTTAACTACTAAAAAAATTGTCTTTTGTGACCGCACTTATTTCCAATTGCAAAAACTATTTGTTGCCTGATTTGCAACCACATCCTGCGATTACAAAAGACGAAGTGGCTAATAAACTTTGCAACTGAAAAACTTGAACATTTGCAACCACTTTGCAACTGGTATAGTGGTTGCAAAAGTTGCAACTGCTAAGCCGTTGCAACGTGGTTACAAATTTAAAAAATTATTTGTTACAACTGCTTGGCTGGTCGCAAAGCTGTTGCAAACTTTAAAAGAAAATAAAAAAATTATTTGCAGACCGTCGTGCTGGTGGGGGCGGTCATTGACTTCACCATTGAGGACAACGGCAACCACGCAGGTGGGGGGCGATAGTTGTCACACAAGGTGAGGGCAGCGGTCAGCTGTGCAGGTGAGGGTTGTCGGCGGGGAGGCTATTGGCTGCGCTGGTGAGGGCTGTCAATGGCATGGGGGTTGCCCGAGGTGGCGTGGTGGGGACGATGTCGGCAAGGGATATAATATCTCATAATCTACCTATCATAAGAAATTTCGTCCTTAATATAGAATTAGGAAGCTTTGATATCATTTGTAGCGACCTAGCCCAAAGTAAAAATTATTGGGCCTGAATCATCTTTTAAAAAATGATTAACTGAAATTGAAAATAATTAACTAAAATTTAAGATTTTTAGTTCATTTTCTCTTATAAATAAGATTTTACCCTAATAGGAATTAGATAGATATTAGACTAAATTGAAGGATCTCATAGAGAGGTGTGCGGATGAGGCCGAAGCCACCTCCATGTTCACGTGGCTAGGCCATGTGTCCATGCAACTTAGGTGCATGGAACCCGTGCCCTTAGGCGTTTGACATGCCCATAAATGCATTTGTGTGGCTTAAATGGGCACAAGCATGCCTTTCCAAAATTTAAAATTTGAGAATGACGTTTTGCAATTGCACAATAGTCGCAAAATGTATTTTGTATATCAATAATTGCAGTTGTAACCGTTTATTTGCAGTTGCAATTATTTTTTTCTAGGTTCTTATTTTTACGACCAGATTTGCAACCAGTAATTTTAGTTGCATTTTTTTATTCCATGTTTTTATTTTTGCAACTGTGTATTTTAGTTGCAAAATTTTTTTCCATGTTCTTATTTTAGCAATCAGATTTGAAACCGGTCGCAAAAAGTTGGTCATAAAAGCAGTTACAATGCAATTGTAAATAAGGTTTCGTTGCAAATCCGTTGCAACGTGGTTGTAAATTTGCAACGGGTAAAGTGGTTGCAAATCTGTGGTTGTAAATTTTTAACGGTTGCATTCTGGTAGCAAATTTGCAATTGGAATTGCGATCACAAAAAACAGTTTTTCTACTTGTGTTCTTTCTCCTTCAGTATTATTGATGGTAGGAATCAATAAATTTAAGAGGATGAGATTGCTGTAATTGAGCACAGCCATCTTGGTTGTGCTCAATTTCTTTTCAGCCGTTGGATTGAATCCAACGGCTGAAAAACACCCAAGCATCCCTCCCCTCCCCTCCCTCCCTCCCTCCCCTGCAAATATTGGTCCGCCGCGCCCCTCGCCGCTCTGCCCCGCCTCGCTCCGCCCCGCGCCTCCCGCCACGCCCCCGCGCCCCCGCCCCGCCCCGCCGCGCCCCCCGCCCCTGCTTTCACCCCCAGCCGCGCCCCGCCCCGCCCCGCGGCCCTCGCTCCGCCCCGCGCCCCACGTCCCGTTTCCCTCCCCCTCTCCGCCCATTTCGCCCCAACCCCACGCCGGCGTCACCAACAGCACTCCGACGGTGGCGCGAAAAACAGGGGCGGGGAGGAGGGCGGGTGGAAGGGGCGATGGCATTTTCGTAATAAACATTTGACTCGCTCCCGAGTCAATATTACGAAATAAATATTAAAAATAATTTTAAAAAATAAAATACTATAAAATAAAAACTTGACTCACTCTGGCTCGAGTCAATACTACAAAATTGATTTTTAAATTTTTTTTAAAAATACAATACCATAAAATAAAAACTTGACTCGGACCTGCGCGGGATCGAGTCAAATTTTAATTACAAAATAAATTTTTTTAAAATAAAATAAATAAAATAATTCGGTAATAAAAACTTAGACTCGCTCATTTCTTGAGTCAAGTTTTTAATACTATGAAAAAATTATTTTAAAAAATATAAGATAATTTTGTAATAAAAAGTTGACTCGATCCCGTGCAGGATCGAGTAAAGTTTTAATTACAAAATAAATTTAAAAAAATAATAATAATTCCTTAATAAAAACTTGACCCACTCCCAACAAGAGTCAAGTTTTTATTAAGAAATTATTTTTATATTTTTTAAAATTTATTTCGTAATATTAACTATAGTCGCAAGCAAGTCAATTTTTTATTACGAAATTATTTTATATATTTTAAATTATTTTATAATATTGACTCGAGTCTGGATGAGTCAAGTTTTTATTATGAAATAAAATTTTAAAAAATAAACTAATTCTGTCAATTTAAAAAAATAAATTTATTTCGTAATCTTGACTCGAGTCGGTAGCGAGTCAATCTTTTATTACGAAATTATTTTATATATTTTTTAAGATTATGAAATAAATTTATTTTTTTAAATTGACAGAATTAGTTTATTTTTTAAAATTTTATTTCATAATAAAAACTTGACTCATCCAGACTCGAGTCAATATTATAAAATAAAATTTAAAAAATATATAAAATAATTTCGTAATAAAAAATTGACTTGCTTGCGACTAGAGTTAATATTACGAAATAAATTTTAAAAATTATAAAAATAATTTCTTAATAAAAACTTGACTCTTGTTGGGAGTGAGTCAAGTTTTTATTAAGGAATTATTATTTTTTTAAATTTATTTTGTAATTAAAACGTTACTCGATCCTGCACGGGATCGAGTCAACTTTTTATTACAAAATTATCTTATATTTTTTAAAAAAATTTTTCATAGTAATAAAAACTTGACTCAAGAAATGAGCGAGTCTAAGTTTTTATTACCGAATTATTTTATTTTTAAAAAAGTTTATTTTGTAATTAAAACTTGACTTGATCCCGCGCGGGTACGAGTCAAGTTTTTATTTTATGGTATTGTATTTTTAAAAAAAATTTAAAAATCAATTTTGTAGTATTGACTCGAGCCAGAGTGAGTCAAGTTTTTATTTTATAGTATTTTATTTTTAAAATTATTTTTAATATTTATTTCGTAATATTGACTCGGGAGCGAGTCAAATGTTTATTACGAAAATGCCATCGCCCTTCCACCCCGCCCTCCTCCCCCGCCCCTGTTTTTTCGCGCCACCGTCGGAGTGCTGTTGGTGACGCCGGCGTGGGGTTGGGGCGAAACGGGTGGAGAGGGGGAGGGAAACGGGACGTGGGGCGCGGGGCGGAGCGAGGGCCGCGGGGCGGGGCGGGGCGGGCGGGCGCGGCTGGGTGGTGAAGCAGGGGCGGCGGGGTGGTGGGGGCGGGGGCGCGGCGGGGCGGGGCGGGGGCGCGGGGGCAGGGGCGGGAGGCGCGGGGCGGAGCGAGGCGGGGCGGGGCGAGGGGCGCGGCGGACCAAAGGGAAGGTGAAAGCAGAGGAAGGGGAGGGGGGGTGATGTTGGTTGGGTGATTTTCAGCCGTTGGATTCAATCCAACGGCTGAAAAAATTTGGAGCACAGCCAACTTGGCTGTGCTCCATTACAGCGTCACTTTCTCCTAAATTTAATTGATGGGTGAAGTATCCAAAGTTTCCAAACTTATTGGGCTTGCTGGTGCATGTCCATAACTTTCACTCCAATGACCCTTCATGGGCTTCCAATTTTGAGGATGATTTCCTAATTTCTCCCTGCGCGACCTTGGCCCAAATTTGATCTCATCTACTCTTTCATTAATAAAAGGGAACTAAAACTAACTCTCCTCTAAAAAATAAGATTTAACTAATTAAAATAAATAAAATAAAATAATATAAAAAAAATCAAATTATTATAATTTATTTTCTTACTTAATTATTGTTCATCTTTAAAATTAGAGTCTATGATATATCTCTAATATATTACATTATTATATTTTATTTCATTATTAATAAAAATGACCATGTATAACGCCATGTCTTGCACACTATTATGATAATTTATCTATCAATTTTATAACAATACTAATCATGCAATATAATATCATACAAATGATACACTTTCATAACAAACGTGCAAACTGTAAACCATTTTTTATTCTACAATCTTACGCTCCCCTATATAATTTGATACGGCACTTTTTAAGTCCAACAATATCAATTGCAATTTTCATATCTTAAAAAGAAGTCTTTTGGAAATAGCAAGGGCTTTCAAGCTGAGGACAAAAAGGACATGATGAGAATAGAAAAATGAGAAGAAGAAACAAATGTTGAAATATTTTTAATTTGAGATGTTTAATTATGGACATCAATCCAATTCAATATTGTTGTCAAGAGTCTCTGTTTATTTCGGCGTTCTTGGATAAAATGAGCTTGACTATGGAAGTATGAGCCTCTTCAATCCCAGGATCAAGGACTGGCAGGCCAAGCTGATCAACAATCCAGTTGATGTAATCAATCTGCCAAAAAATATAAGAGCACTGTTTAGTGCTTTATATAAAAGGCAGCTATAAATTGTAATATGAAATATTGCATGAAGTAGTTTTTCAGTATAATGAAAAATGGAACCTCATGTGGGAATAAGCAGTGAGTATAATGCTCTGACTTGCCCTCTTCCTTTAATTTCAAATAGTGGTTCTCTATGGAAGCCATCATATCCTCTTCTGAGGGCAAGGAGACCTTGCCGGATAAAACAGAAGCTAACCATTTTGCCTGTAGTTCTTTCACTACGAAATTGGAAATAGTCTACACGAAAAGGAATTTCCATTAACTCATTATATTAACACACATAATCCCTATGTACCAAAATATATGTTTTCTGCACCAATAATCCATAAGCGTAAAAAACACTATACAAATCGCGGTGATTATTTTTTAGGGAAAAAAATGCCGTAGCGAATTTCTCCAACGTTGTCAGTCGTAGGAAGAAAGATATAAATGTATATATGAATACAACGTTCTACAGCTACAATATATGTGAAGAAAGTGAGAGCAGAAGTGTTGCTAAAAAATATTGCTTTTTTAAGAAGTGGAATTTAATGTATGGTTTTATAGCCTTTGTTTGTTGTAAGGCCCTATCAATATAAAAGATTTACATGAGTGATTGGAAAATATACTTAAGACAAAGTATCATATATGCTTAGATGTTGATGCATTTTATTTCTATTTGCAACAAGTTTTGCAATGGCAGCTGCCTCTGTAATATTTAGTATCATCCATGAATCATTCATCTTAATGTGCATCTAATGTTTTTTTTTCTCAAAGGTAAATGCATCTTAAGTTATGGAAGCGTATATGATAACTGAGGCTAAAACATTATATAGATAGTAAAAAATAATCGGTTGTAAGGTACAACAAATATTGATTGTATGACCTAATTACATATTTATCGGTAATAACACTCAATTATAATTGAAACTTCAAAACTGCTACGGATAATATTTAATGGCAGATGACTTGGTTACACCTGATTGAGAAATTAGAGGTTGTGATGGGAGAATTAGTGCATCCAACTAATTATGTAAAACCTTCAAAATCTATCATATTATGAACTTCCACTGCAAGAGCAATATTTTTATTCTTTCAATTAAAATAAAAAGAACTAGTACAACCCATTATCAACGAATTATAATTACGTCACAATACCTTGAATGGAATGCCGATGAAGGATAACGACGGTGAAAAGCGTGGGGAAATATGTGGTTGTAGAGCGGATGAATCCGATTGTTCTTAACCTTGATGCAACCATTTGTTTTCAGATCAAAAGGAAAGCTGTATTTGTATCTGAATCACATTTTCCGAACATTTCGATTAGTTAATAGAACTAGTATTAATAAAATTAAGGATGATTTAGATCACTATATATTAAGGTACCCTGTGCAGTCCAAAAATGTGTCAACGACAAGCGAAGCGCCATCCTGAAAGAGCAGTGATCCATCTTCTTGAGCCTCTATGACCTGACATTAGTTGCAGATAGATGTGTCATCGCTCTGTTTTGAGAGTTTTAATATATAAGTTTCTTGAACGTTTACAAGAAATTAGTTATTAAACTTCATTAACTCCCAAATGAGACCTTCTGAGCATTTAAATTTGTATTTAACTATATATATGTTACTTAATAGTTAATATATAACAAGGCTTTGTGATTGACTAAGATTTTAAGCAAGAAAAACCCACAAACATCTACCAAAAATAAACATAATTCAAGTTTGCATGATGTTGACGACAAATCATTCCGAGCTTTGAATTTTTTTATCTATAAAAAATGAAGTAATAATGCAAGATCATTGAATATCTATGGGGAAAATACCATAGGATGTTGCCTTAAATTTGTGTGGTTAGCGAGTTTGCCGAGTTTAATATCTGGAGACCTTGATGCAAGGTGGATTTCTTTGGCCACTGAGGCGAGTTCTCTAGAGATGTCAATGGCGCTTGGCCCATTGCCAACCACAACTATAATCTAGCTACAATAAACAATGCATTGAGTCAATCCAAAAAAAAGGGCATAGGAACTATGATTTCATTAATACCTCATATTTTATCCTCAATACCATTTTTCTATACGCCAAATATCTCCACAATTTTATAATAATTTTTGCATACTGCAGAGTAGCCTAAAATTTTGGCAGTGTGTTGGGAAAAATCTTCTTGAAACACAACCACAAATCATATGTACCAATTCGATTAATTTTACTCCTATCATTTAATTGAGTAAATTATAAGTGGCATTCAAATGATCAAACCTGGTCTCGGAAGGGCTCCGGAGTGCGGTAGTTGTGGCTGTGTATTTGCCTTCCCGGCCACTTTTCGATTCCTTAAATCATAATCACAATGTTGTATGGTTGTTAGAATTCTCAGTTTATTTTAGCATATGTTATCCATCATTATCATAAGGCAAATGATTAAATAAAGAAAAAGAAACTTAGCCTAGTATAATTGATTTGGTTGCCTAAGCATCAATTATTAAATATAAAAGCTTAGGGAGCCAAAATATTAGCAAGGTATATAAAATTTTATTTATTTTTGTTTAAAAGATTTCATAACTATTTATCATGGTCTATTTGGTGACCAATAACTCCTACAAAATTTTCATGGTTGTAGTGGCAACTAGGGCTGCAAGTGGTCGGCCAATTTACCATTTTACCATCAATTTCGAATTAGATTAAGATAAAATGACTAAGTAAAATTTTAATTGTTTTAAAAAATGATAAAAGAAAGTAATAAATTTAATCGCACTATTTTTATCTTGAAATAGTAGGGCTAGAAGCCTCTGCTGCTAAAGTTTTACCGATTTACTTTATTTTTGAAGTAAAAATATAATTAAATTTATTAATGAGAAAAAAATATTATTATTATTATTATATTTAATTAAAATTTTATATTATTATATCATTTTAATAGTTGGTTTAACATAAATATACAGTTTAAGTGACACTAAATTTATGATATTAGTAAGGATTTTATGATGATAAAAATTTATTTAGCTTAAATCAAAATTTACCTATGGTTAACTGTTTAATGTCAATCGAAATGGCCTAAACTCGATAGCAATAGGTGATCGGAAAAGCGGTAAACAATGTAATAATAGTTAATGATCGATAAATTGGTAAATGATAATGTTAAATGCCTTTGACCGCATCGTAACCAAACTGCTTATACCCCTAATGACAACAAATAGTCACGATTATCTCTAAAATTATGGCACTGCATGTATTTCCACTAGTGGAAAGATGGGAAATGAGGGATGACAGGAGTGAAGTTTGCATATGAAATCTCAACTGAGGTGCCTATTGGTGTAGTACTTAAAACAAATCCACCGTTTAAGCTAAATTTATAAATCAAACCCAATTATTTACCCATTAAACTATCTACTTCACCAAACGTCCCAACCATTCACCATTGAGGTAACAAACTAAACTCAACCATTAAACCGGTACCTATTTAACTATTCAAACTATATTTTTAGATAAAAATAATTGGAACTATATAATAATAATAATAATATTCTAATAAGTTAAGCTATGTAAAATAAATAGTTTCAAAATATAAATGTGATATTTAATAATTATATTTATAAATTATCTTTATAAACTAAATTATAATTGCGGAATCACTATCTAGTGGGTAACCATTACACTATTACCAAATCATATTTAACCATTTATTAATAATGATAGAGTCAACATAATTTTATTAGATTACTACATTAATAGGTTAGGAAAATGGTACTAAAATATATTTTCCTTGATGATGTGTCTAATTATCAAATTAAAATAGTAGTCTATTTTTTGTTACAGTCAGGCCAATAATATTTAATTATTTATTGACGATATTGGAGTCATTTGTATAAGTGATTATTTTTTAAAAGCAGGGTATAAGTGATACTTTATGTAAAAGCATAAGGTGTAAGTAAATTCCTCCAAATTCTATATAGTCGACCACTAAATTTGGATTCTTGGGAGTTCACCTTATCACAAATATTTATGCCTGACGTTTACTACTGATACCCCTGTGTAAGTCTAGATGGCTCCTTTCCTGCATGATATGAGTTTAGATGCCATTTAGACGCCAAGGCCATTAACAATGAAGTACCCCAGATATCACTCTATTTGTGACTTATGTTACGACAAGTTTTATAAATTATCATTGACTAATAAGATAGTTTATATATTAATTTACTATATTTGATATAATTTTTAATTAACTCTAACTTTAAAGATGCATTCTAATTGAATGAGAATAGTATATTGTAGTAATTTGATTTTGTTATTTTTTATTATTTTGATCATTCAAATGTCCTACTTTAATCAGGATCAAGATTGAATTCCACTTTTATTAATAAGAGTACATAAGATTAGATCTCTAATCTGCTTATTTTTCTTAAAAAAAGGTTTAAATGAGAAAATAATAGTTCTTTTTAAAAATTATGTTAAAAGTATTTTTTTATAAATATAGAGTCAAGAAAATATATTTACATCGAGATTTCTCTTTGGTTAAATTTTTTACAAATATTGTTTTAAAAATTTTGTGCGTATTTGGCCACCGCTAACAAGGTAAACATACTCGTACTAATAAAAGGAGAACTAAAAATCTAATTTGAGCTTTTTATCAAAAAAGGGAGAAAATTTTTAATATTATCAGCTTGTGGGAAAATTAGGCCTAATTACCAGAAAAAAGGATAAAAATTTAAATTTTCTAAAATATCCTTATTTAAAAAAATAAAAAAACTTAAGGGGCGGCTTGATCTTGGCCATCCAAGGCCATGGCAGTCAGATCACAATGGCAACAACCAATTAATATTTTTTAAAAAAAGTGGAATCGACAGCCATTGGGATCGATCCAACCTCCCCAAGGCCATAGTCAGATCTAGCCACCCGGACCGTTGTCGATACTTAAAAATTTTTTTCTTTTAATTTGGAGCCACTGCCGTCAATAGTAGCTAGTGGGTGGGGGGCGGTGGTGGCTGTGGTCAAAGGCCAGATTTGGCCAGAGGCCTTGGTCGTTGCTTGCCCTTGTTGTAGCGGCTAGGTTATTATTTTTAAAAAATATATTTTCTTTAAATAGGTGGGTAATTTTATCATTAAAATAAAATAATTTTTCTAGTAATTAGGCATAATTTTCCACTGGTTGGCAATATCAAATTGTTTATCCCTTTTCTGGGTAAAATGTTCATAAACTATGATGAAAATGAATAGATTCAACCCATCAATATAATTTGGCTTTTTATGTAATTAAAATTTATTTTCGAAAATTAATATTTATATCTTGGATACATTTGAGTTTATGAATCTTCAACATTGGCCAACATCTAAGTGTAGATCGGATAAGATTGCCATATAGAGATGGTCATAGTCGGGCAACGTTTTGGCTATGGCCGGCCATGACACGTGCCCAAGCCAGTTGGCTACCATAGTAGTTGTTTTTCTTTTTTAGTAAAAATAGGTTGATTGGTCCATTTAGTATTTCTTTTGTTTTAAGAAATACATCAGACCAAACTCATAATTATCGAGGACAATTTACTATTTTTTTCCTTGGTGTTATATAAAATTTTGCACCCACTCATAATTATGAATTAGTGAATAATTTAATCTTTTTTTCAAAGAAAACTCAATAAAAATTCTGGTCTAGTTGGCTTTTGAAAAAAAGTAGGAAAATCATCAAATATTACTTCATCGTGTGTTTCTCACGAGTCATGGGTAGAATAAAGTCATCAAAATCAGCTTCTCTTTCTATTCTTTTACTTTTCTTTTATGTTAAGACACCATTCATTTAAAATACAACTTTAGTTCACCAAAAAAACAACAAAAAAAACAAAACAACTTGCTGCACTAATTAATTATAAGTACTCTCGAAATTAATATAGTAAAAATCATTATTAATAATTTCATTAATTATTAAATTATTCATTATAATTTGTAAGGAACATCCCAAAATTTATCATCATTCACATGTAGAAAAATAGTTTTTATTTATTTAGAATGTATTATATTTTTAAACAACTTAGATTAATGTAAAATTTGAATAAATTAATATAAGAATAAATTAACGAACAAAATCAAAAATAGAATTTTTAACTGAAAAAACTATAATAAAAAATAAATGAAATTATTATAATATATTTTGATCCAGAAAAAACAGAGAAGTCGTGCCTGGAATCTCCGCGAGGTGCGGCTGTGTGTAGTGCCCGTTGCACACAACCACCGCATCAAAGACCTCCTCCTCCGTCGTCTCTGCCGCCAAGTTCTTCCACTCCACCACCCACCTTCCCTTCTCCTTTTCCACCATCTCCAACCTCACCACCTTCGCCCCAAACCTGATCAATTCCATCAACCCAAAGTCTTTAGCAAAGTTCTCAACAAACGCATGCACCTCCTCATGGCATGGGTAACTCTAGTATCACCACTGTCCCTCACCACAAATGGGTAGTCAAGAAACCCCATAAACTTTCTGGGATGATTGGTCCGCAGGCCCTTGTACAGACTGCTGTGAACGATCTCCCTGTTGGAGTCTATGCCCAGCAGGTCGGCCTCTGTGCGCGGGTCATATACCCAGAGGCCCCCCAGCCTATCACCTTGCTCGAGCACCGCCACTCGATGGCCCTCTCGGCCGAGCTCCCTGGCCGTCACCAGTCCGGAACACCCTGCTCCGATCACCGCCACCTTGGTGGGCATGGCCATATTGCACCGTCGATGTAAGGGTGGAAGCTAATCCGGATGGAATCTTAATTCTCAACTGAAGGTTTAGAATGAAAAGTTTTCTCTCTGATCACCTGATTAAAAATATCAATGTTTCAAATTTTTTACTAATATCGTGGATCATTTCTTATGTGTATATTCTGTTTTTATGACTACTTACGATGGACGTACTTATTTTAATAAAAAAGGAGTTTTAAATGGAAAAATAACAGTTTTGTAAAAATAAAATGTATGTATGATTATCACCTCATATCTATAAAAAAGGGGGAAGGCCACGCGGAGCCTGAACCAATCCGTAGCCGTAATGAAAAGATGCACCCAGAGTCTGCCGTATCGGCCATTAATAAGTGAAATCCGATACGTATTGGATGACTCCGATACGTACTGACCGTAATGGATTAATATTATATATATATATATATTATTTTATTAAAATATTAAATAAAATATCACTTAAATTCAATTTTTCATGTAAACTTTAATAGTTATTATGTTAAATTCTATATAATTGATGAATGAAATAAAAATAACTATACATCTCACATCCAAAAATAAAATTATTTTGTAAATAAATATGATAATAATTAGATTTACATTATAATAATCATTTTTTAAAATTATATAATAATAAAAATCAATTTTATTTTACTAATATAATTATAAATGACCAATTATACCCAAGACAAAATTAAAAGTATTATTTTTTGAAAAAACTATTTTATGCTTTATAAAATTAAAAAAATATAGATGTATAAATGATAAAAGAGTTGTTAAGAGTGAAATAAAAAGGATAAAAATATAAATAAAAGAGGAAGATTCATCTATTTTTATTTTTTACTATAAATTATAATAAAATCATAATATTAACTTAAATATGGGTGGAAAAAGTGTGAAGGTGATAGATTTGATTATATTTGGAATATAAATGAATATTTTTAATTTTATAAATCTTTGAAATGTTCAAGAAAATAAAAAAAATTTTAATGTGTATCGACGTGTCGGCGCACATTGTATAGGTGTATTGTAAAGCAGTATGTTTCGGCCGTATCACGATACGTATGGCCATTCAGTGGGTGCACCCTTCTCCCCTTCCCTAAGTATTGCACCTTTATCTCCATCGTAACTTCCCGAGGTATGCATTTCATCATCCAAACATCGATCGGGTAGTACAGTACATTATACTCTCCAAGAAATGCATCCCTTCATCATCTATCTCCTCTGATGGCATTGAGCAAAGGCGGGTAATGAAACCGCGGTTAATTGTGACGAACAACGGAGGAGACGGGCATTCACTACTGTTGCTTCTATCATATATAATCAGTCTTCCCGTTTATGCAAAATGTAAATGATGCAAAGTGGAAGGCGAGAAGGTTGGTTGGGAGTTCGTGTGGTTGTCAAGAAATTTGGGGAAGTCTGAAGGCCTTAACATTGGACAAGAGTACTCCAAGAACGATTAAGTTGAAGTTGGGAGTAGTTCGTTTTATGTTGAGTTTATGGATTTAGCTTTGTTTATTTTTTTACGAGAGAGTCAATGTTTTGGATTGTTCACCTTTTGAAGGTGTTGGAAAAGAACATTGTAGCAGCAAGTTCCGGCATCTGATTTCTCATGCATGATTTACCATAGCAAAATTCAAGCACTGTTTATTACTATCATCTGTTTATACGAGTCAATTTCTGCACCATCATCTATTATTGGTGAAGTTTTAATTAGTTTGTCTCCTATTTACCTTTTTTATAGCTTCATTTATTCATTAATCTTTTTAAAGTAATTGTGCACTAAGTCATTCTTTTAGGTTGAAGAACAATACAATTCCTAATACATGTTTTCAATTGCAAAATTTTTATATCTATGCACGTAACACTTTGTGATGCAATCAATCAACAATTCACCACATGGTTACATTACATGGTTGGAGGCATACATGGATGAACTAGATGTTAAAGTGGCGAGATTGCAGGGCCGTTTGATAGCCGTCGAGGGTATGAACCGGGCATTGTATGGCAAACATTGTTTGATGAAGCAAGAAATGAAAAAGCTTTCAAAGCTCACACATTCCTTTCTACCACCTCTTAATGTTGTCCAGCCTATTCCTGGGAATAAGTCTAATGCAGAGAAAATGGGTGCGAAAGATGAGGGAAGTCATGTTCTTGATGATTAGCGACACAAAGATTGACTTCCAAGTGCAAAACCTGCCAGTCCACTTCCAAGATTATTGTGCTTGAATGATCTTTTTATAGTACTAAATTAGATTTACATTCTCACCATTAAAAATTTAGAAATATATAGAACAAAATTAGGTTTTATTAAGCATGGAGAAAATCATTACTTTGTAGTTTATATTAACTATTGAGATCAATATATTAATTGGTCTACAATTTTTACACTTTACATGGTAAAGAGATTGTCATTCATGACAACTCAGAGACAAAGACATAATCACATCATCTGCAAAGGAAAAGGCAGAGAAGGATATTTTCTCTTTTATACCATTAAGAATTAACAGATATGATTATTTTTTAATTTTTCTTAAAATAAAAATATCAAACATAAACTTTAACCAACCCTTATATTACAAGCCAATTATTGTGTATTCTAATGCAATGTACTTTAAATTTACCTTGTATATTCCCGTCCAACATGCTTTTAAATTATAAATATGGTTTCAGGTTTTGGAAATACATTATAATTCCTCAATGACCATGGCTTTTATGATTTATAAATATATTATATACAATACTTATATTATTTTCTTCAGACAAATTAAAATTTTCGTATTAACAAACTGGCCCGATGCGCAGGCTATATGGCTACTTTTTTATAAATACGATATAAATACAGTATAAAATTTTATATGATATGGAGATAGGAAATATATTTCGTTGTCAAGATAGCCATTTTGGCTAGATTTCTTAGAAACCTTGTTTTAAAACATAAAATTTTCTGTCATAAGCAAAATTTTAGTTACCTACTATAATTAGAGATATAGTAAATAAAGAGTCAATCACAAGTTTATTACTATGGCAGAGTTGGTTTTGGAAATCACGAAATGGAATCGATTCTGAGAGTTTTTAGAGTAAACAAAGAGTTTCAAAACTAAAATCAATTTTGGTTTCTCCCCATGGAGACACATTGATGGGGACGACTTTGTCTCCGGGGAGTAGCCAAAACCCGTTCTTAAAATATAGTGAAATCTATGGCTCCCATAGTGCCTGACTCAATAAGCCACTTATAGTCTAAATCTCAACTTAATTGTGTGTTCCAAAAAAATTTTTTAAAAAACTTAATTGTGGATTGGGAATTATTCTCTACAGTTAATTTGAAGAGAATTGTGCATATGACTACAATTTTATATTTAATCATATAAAATAGTCAAATATATGAATAATCGTAAATAAATGGTGTATATTATTGTCGTTATAACACTAAAAGAAATAACGAATACTTTTTTTACTTCATGTTGTAAGATCTATATATTCTTTTTTGTTTTTGTTGGTATTATTCATGCATAGTTATCAATAAATTAAATTGTTGGGAGAAGTATCCAACTTGTTGGGCTTTTGGTGAAGACCCGCAACTTTCATTCGATTGACAGATCATGAGCTTCCATTTTTCAAGATGATTTCCTAATTTTTCCTCTGCTGACCCAGGCCAAAATTCAATCTAATTTTACACTAAAAAGTATTTCCCTATTGGAGCAGTAATAATGTAATGTAATATCATACAACTCATACACTTTCCATCTTTTTTGAAAAAGAAACTTGGGATAATTAAATTAAGAAAAAGAAGAAACGAGTACACGATACACTTCCAAAACTATGTGTAAATTGGAAAGTGGAAAATTGTAAAATCTTGAAAATAATTAGGTTATTTTATTTAGGGTTTTATAAATCTTAAAATAAATCTAAAATATTATTTAATTAAATTAATTCTTAAAATTAATATTATAAATTATCGATTATAACTTTTAGCGTATTGGTACGATGATATTTATGGATAATTTTAAATAAGCTTTTTATTAAAATTTTGGGATTGGGAGTCGTAAGTACAATTTAACACTCATTCGTTTTAACTCAATAGTCATTTTTTTTTGACTTTTGACTTTTCATTATCACATAAAAATAGTTTGTATTTAATATATTTATGTATGATTACGTTCTTTTATATAAAATTTAGTATAATAACTTCTTGAATTCCACGTATATAAAGAATTCTGTTGATACTAAATAAAACATCTTGTTAGTTTGTGATTACATTTGATTCACAAAGGAGGTTTGAAAATTTTGATACCAAAATTTCGGTGTCAAAATGGTGATGATTTTGATTTATTACCTAAATTTTGGAGATAAATTATCAAAGTTGCATAAATAAATTGTCAGTGACTAATTTGGAGGTTTGAATTTTTTGACATAGAAAATTTGATGCCAAAATAGTAAAAATTTATTTTGTCACTAAAATTTTGATAACAAATCTGTGGCAAATTATTAGTCACCAAATATGCGGTGACAAAATGGAAATTGATTTTCATGTGATACCAGTTAGAGATTTTTTGTTAATTACTGAATTTGTCACTGTTTTTTTTGTAACAAAAGGGTGGTAAATTTATCACAAAAAATATCGATGAGAAAATTTAAGTGAAAGAAGCCTTATTTGCACAAGTGGTGATTGACGTCCAACTTATGTGAAAGTTGAAAACCATCAAAATCTATCATATATGTCTACGAAACTTCCAGTGGAGAGAAAATTTTCAAATAAAAAAAGAGTCACAGTACGTACTACAACATTGTGAAATGACTTATTATGTGGCCATACCTGAATGGAATGCCGACGACGGATAACGACGGTGCAAAGGTGGGCGGGAAATATGTAGAGCGGATGAATCCGGTTGTTCTTAACCTTTATGTAACCATTTGTTTTCACATCAAAAGGAAAGCTGTATTTGTATCTGAATCTCATTTTACGAACATTTCGATTAGTTGATAGCACTAGTATTAATGAAATTAAGAATGATTTAGAATATATATATATATATATATGGAAATAAGTTTCTGTACTGCAGCACAGCCATCTTAGTTGTGCTACAGTTTGATTCCAACCGTTGGATTCAATCCAACGGCTGGAATCAAAACCCACCATAAAAATAAAACACAGCCAGAGGAAGCGGTGTTTCCCGCTTCCTCTGTTTCCCGCCGGCGAGTCAATCACCGCCGCACGCTGCACACTGCACGGCCGGGGGCTCGCAGAAAACCGCCGCCCCTCAAACCCCTTCGCCGCCCAGCCGCCAGCTTGCCTCAAGATCCGCCGGTGGCCCCTGTTAGCGAGAAAATAGAGGTTCCTCTGTTTGCTTGCCTCAAGATCCGCTCCGTCTCCACCGCCGACGCCGTTGCCGCCAACGTCGACAGCCTCCTCGTCCCCCTCTCCCTCGGCGGCGACGGTGAGATCCGCTCGATCGTCGACGAGATCCGGGCAGAGGGGTTGTGGCAGTGGTGGTAAGGATGCGAGCTGTGCAGAGGGGCCGCTTGGATGTGCTGCACGGCGACCTCGGGCGTACGCCGTCCAGGCCTGGGGAAGAGTCGGGAAGGCAGCGAGCGGCGGGTGGCGAGGCCGCCGGTGGTGGGGCGGCAGCGGCAAAACAGAGGGGGAAGGAAAGGGCAATGGCAATTTTGTAATAAATATTTGACTCGCTCCCGACTTTGAATCAATATTACGAAATGAATTTTAAAAAATAAAATAAAATAATTTTGTAATAAAAATTTGACTTCCTCCCAACTCGAATTAATATTATGAAATAATTTTTTTAAAAAAATATAATTTCGTAATAAAAACTTTGACTCGCTCCTGACTCGAGTCAATATTACAAAATACATCTCGAAAAATTTGAAAAAAATAAATTAAAATACCATAAAATAAAATAAACCATTAGAACTTGATTAATTTATTTTATGGTATTTTACTATATTTTTTATATTTTTTGGGTTATATTTTATAATATTGACTTTAGTCGGGAGCGAGTCAAGTTTTTATTACAAAATTGCCATTGTTTCATTTTTCTTCACCAACCCCGTTTTCTCCCCCACCGCTCAATGACAATTTTGTAATAAAAACTTGACCGCTCCTGACTCGAGTCAATATTACGAAATATATCCCAAAAAATATGAAACAAATATAGTAAAATACCATAAAATAAAATAATCAAGTTATAATGGATTACTTTATTTTATGGTATTTTAATATTTTTCATATTTTTCAAGATGTATTTCAGAATATTGACTTGAGTCTAAAAGGAAATGGGCATGGGTAGTTTCGTAATAAAAACTTGACTCGCTCCAAACTGTAATCAATATTATGAAATAAATTTTAAAAAATATATATAAAATAATTTTATCATAAAAACTTAACTCGTTCCCAATTTGAATCAATATTAAGAAATAAAATTTAAAAAATATATAAAATAATTTCGTAATAAAAACTTGACTCGCTCCCGACTCGAGTCAATATTACGAAATAAATCCCAAAAATATTAAAAAATTCAAAATTAAAATAAAATAATCGAATTATAATGAATTATTTTATTTTATGGTATTTTACCCTATTTTTTCATATTTTTCGAGAGGGGTAGTTTTAAAATAAAAACTTGACTCGAGCCCGACTTGTGTCAATATTATGAAATAAATCTCAAAAAATATGAAAAAATAGAGTAAAATACCATAGAATAAAATAATCCATTAGAACTAGATTATTTTATGTTATGTTATTTTACTGTATTTTTTATATTTTTTGGGATTTATTTTGTAATATTGACTCGAGTCGGGGACGAGTCAAGTTTTTATTACGAAATTGCCCCCCCCTTATTTTCACCCCCTGACGATCGCCCCTCTCCTCTGCTTTTTCCCTGCCACCGCGACCGCCGGTGAGTTCGCCGCCGCCGTCACCTACACCACCGCCGGCCGTGCTGTAACTGCCTACTCACGTGACTCCTAAGCCGACGCCTCCCGCCGGCCGTGCTGCGCCGCATTGATGGAGAAACAGAGGAACCGAAAACAGAGGGGCGGGGGAGGGGTGGGGCGGGGCAGGGCGGGGGAGGGACGTGGGGCGAGCAAGGGGTGTGGGGCGGAGGGGGCGTAGGGGCGCTGGGCGGAGCGAGGGGCGCGGTGGGGGTGTGAAACCAGGGGAGGGGGGAAGGGTGGGGGTGGGGTGGGGGGCACGGGGGGAGGGGCGTGGGGCGGGGCGGGGGGCGCGGGGGAGGGGCGTGGGGCGCAGGGCGGAGCGAGGGGCGCAGGGCGGAGCGAGGGGCGCGGGGCGGGGCGAGGGGCAGGGCGAGGGGCACGGCGGGGTGGGGGGGCGGATGGGGTAGGGGGTGAGCAGGGAGCGAGAGCAAGGGGCGTGGGGTGCGGGGCGTGGGGCGCGGGGGCGGGGCGAGGGGCGCGGGGCATGGGGCGCGGGGCGGGGCGAGGGGCGCGGCGTGGGGGTGAAAGCAGGGGAGGGGGGGGGGGGGAGAGATTAAATTGTTGTGAGAGAGATTTTAGTTAATTAAGCCATGATAAACAATTAAATTGTGGTGAGAGAGATTTTTTGCAGATAGTAAACACATGTTAATTAAAATTGATTTTTGTTCTTTTATTATAGTAAAATTATTTTTAAGAATTTATATTAATAGTCAATAATAAGTTTTATCCACAATTTTAAATGTATTTTAAGTAGGCAAGTGATATTATATATATTATTATATTATATTATCGTGTCGTGCTATGAGTTGATTTCGAGTCGAGTTCGAGCTATCGCTGAGTTGAGTTGAGTTGAACACTGATTTGTCCAAACTTGGCTCCTAGGATTCGAGTTCGAGCCCAAACATTTAAATGTCAAGTTTCGAGTCGAGTCGAGTCGAGCCGAGTCGAACGCCAAATACTTACGTGTTGTCTCGCTTAATTAGCAGCCCTAAATAGATGTACTTATATTAATAAAAAAGAGTTTAAAATGAAAAAATAACAATTTTTATAAAAAGAAGGATGAATGATTATCCTCTCTTATATCTATAAAAAGGGTGAGACTATGCGAGACTAAACTAATCCATAGCCGCCACGAAGAGATGCACCCAGAGTCTATCGTATAGGTGTAATATAAATTAAAAAAGTAACATTTTTTGGAAAAAAACTATTTTATTCTGTACAAAATTAAAAAAATATAGATGTATAATTGATAAAAGAGCTGTTAAGAGTGAAAAAAATAAAAGATAAAAAAATAAATGAAAGAGGAAGACTCATATATTTTTAATTTTTTACTATAAATTATATAAAAGTAATAAACTCATAATATTTAGTTAAATATGAGTGAAGTGTGTAGATGATAGATTTGATTACATTTGGAATATAAATGAATATTTTCAATTTTATAAATCTTTAAAACGGCGACGAAAGGGGTGGTTGGGGCGGCTGGCGGGGGTGGGAAGACAGAAGGGGAAGGGGGTGGGTGGTGTTGGCAAGGGGCGGAGGTCGGGGGCGGGCCGAAATGGGTGGTGGCCGGTGGTCGTGGGGGGTCAATCGTGGGTGGTGCGGGGGGGAGGGGGGGTTGTGGGGAGCTGTGGGCCATTGGATGAAATCCAATGGCCCACGGGCCGTGCGCTGCATATGTGCTCCCAAGCATGCATACCAACAATATCATACTAGCAAAACGGTAGAAGCTAATCCAAATAGCTCGAAGTTCCTTGGAACTCAACTTGAAATTGAATGAGTTTTGAACATATATACTCGAAATCGACTCAATTATTTTTAATACTATTTGAACTCGATTCGAGCTCAAATACACTTAAAACATTATATAATTGGTACACTTGACCCTCATCACTCATAACTCATGACTAGTCTTAGCTCAGCACTCAGTTCATGAAACTGATTTGACTCGAACCAACGTTTGAATTGACTGGTTTGCTAATATAAAACTTTGACTTGAGTTACGGGTTTTACAAATGAGCTTATTGATGGATGCCGGATCATGTAGGAATCCAATTATAGATATTTATTTTTATATATATAATTTTATATATGTATTTTTATCTTAGTAATCAACTGTAAATCTTTTGGGTATCTTTTCCATGCCTTTGATGGTCTGTCTCTTATATAAGTGATACCATGCATAATTTATTAACCTTATGATTTTAGTTAATTAAGCCATGATAAACAATTAAATTGTTGTGAGAGAGATTTTTTGCAGATAGTAAACACATGTTAATTAAAATTGATTTTTGTTCTTTTATTATAGTAAAATTATTTTTAAGAATTTATATTAATAGTCAATAATAAGTTTTATCCACAATTTTAAACGTATTTTAAGTAGGCAAGTGATATTATATATATTATTATATTATATTATCGTGTCGTGCTATGAGTTGATTTCGAGTCGAGTTCGAGTTATCGCTGAGTTGAGTTGAGTTGAACACTGATTTGTTCAAACTTGGGTCCTAGGATTCGAGTTCGAGCCCAAACATTTAAATGTCAAGTTTCGAGTCGAGTCGAGTCGAGCCGAGTCGAACGCCAAATACTTACGTGTTGTCTCGCTTAATTAGCAGCCCTAAATAGATGTACTTATATTAATAAAAAAAGAGTTTAAAATGAAAAAATAACAATTTTTATAAAAAGAAGGATGAATGATTATCCTCTCTTATATCTATAAAAAGGGTGAGACTATGCGAGACTAAACTAATCCATAGCCGCCACGAAGAGATGCACCCAGAGTCTATCGTATAGGTGTAATATAAATTAAAAAAAGTAACATTTTTTTGGAAAAAAACTATTTTATTCTGTACAAAATTAAAAAAAATATAGATGTATAATTGATAAAAGAGCTGTTAAGAGTGAAAAAAATAAAAGATAAAAAAATAAATGAAAGAGGAAGACTCATATATTTTTAATTTTTTACTATAAATTATATAAAAGTAATAAACTCATAATATTTACTTAAATATGGGTGAAGTGTGTAGATGATAGATTTGATTATATTTGGAATATAAATGAATATTTTCAATTTTATAAATCTTTAAAATGGTAAATTTTCTATGGATGTGTATGGAAGGTTTCAGCTGGGGTTTTGTAAAGTTATTATGTATTGGGCGTAGTGCGATACCTGACGGCAATAAATTGGTGGGCCTTTATCCCCTTGCCTGAGTCCGCCAACACTTCCCAACGTATGCATTTAATCATCCAAACCTCGATTCGGGAGTACACAAATTATACTCTACAAGAAGTGCACCCCTCCATCATCTATCTCTTTTGATGGCATCATAGTTGCAAAATCGGAATCTTTTTTCGAGGAGTCACTGAATTGGATCAATTCAGTTAAGAATCGGTTTAGTTAAATTGATATAAATTGGTCTTATCCAAAAATTTTAACTTAGTCAAAATCATGGGTTATTAGTTATAGAATATTATATTTTGATATTATGGTATACATTATCTTTTATGGTATTTTTCATATTTTTTGGATTTTTTTAATTATTTAGAATTAGTTATTATTTTTGACTCAAGTTGGATTTGAGTCAAGTTTTAATTACAACAATGCCATGACTATTTCTTTATTTCTTTTCTTTATCTCTCCCACACCCACCGCCCTCCTTCCCCTGTTACCACTGCCGCCCCCGCCGCGCCCTCCTCCCCTGCCAGTCGGTCCCATCCCTCCCTGCCGCTGCCGCCATGCAGCCTCACCTCCCCGTCGGCCCCGCCCTGCCCCCTCTTGCCCCCTACCCCGCCTTGCGCCACCTGCCCGCCGGCCACCACCACCCCCTTCCGCGCTGGCCTGGTCGTCCACCACTGTAAAACCCACGATTCGAGTTAGGGTTTTATATTCAGAACCGGTCGGGTCGACCGTTATTTTTTCGAGTTGAGTCAGTTTCAGGACACGTGTACCGAGCCAATGCCAGTCGCGTGTATGAGCTATGAGGGTCATGCGTACCCAAGTATATGATGATAACGTCATGAACACAGCAGAACAGAATGAGTTATCAGATATATGAGAGTATGCCAGTAATTTTTTTATTATTTTTATATATAATGGATCGTAAAATTAGTATTAGGCCGTTTACCGCGTTAGGACGCGTTCGGGCAGTCTGGGTGGGTTGATAGTTCTAGAACATATCATTATGATTTTTTTTGTGTGTTGTTTGATTTTACGGGATTTTTCCCGATTTTTATGAATTTTTTTAGGATTTAATACGACTTAGTTATTATACTTGACTCGAGCCGGAGACGAGTCAAGTATTATTTACGAAACTGCCACCAGCCTTTTCTTCCTCTTCCCCGACCTTTTCTTCCCCAAAACGTGCCGCGCCGCCCCTGTTCGCGCGCCACCGCCGCCGCTGTCGGCGCCGCCCGGCCGTCGACCGACGCCGCCCAGCTCGGCGACGCCGTCGCCATGCTGCCCCGACCAAGTCCGGCCCCAATCGGGCCGCCGTGACGCCGGAATCGCCGTGCGTAGCGCCGCGGCAAGGTCTTGGTCGCGTCGCCGATCGCGCCGCCGCCGACCGTCGCCACCACGATCAGGTGGTCGGCTCGACGTCCTCGACCCCTCAGCTGCCTTCCCCGACCGGAGCGGAGGCCGTTGCCGCCGTGGCCGGCCGGATCTAGCAACCACCACGGCCGGCCTCTGTTTTGCCGTTTTCCGGCGAGCCGCCGCCTCCATTGGCCACACTGAGGTCATAGATGAGTCGGGCTCGCCGAGCCGGTTCCGAGGGTACCCAACACGACCCCTTTCCGACCAGTAGACGCCGCCGGCGATTGTCGTCGGAAAACCACCGGAAGCCGCCGGAAAACCGCCAGTAGCTGTCGGAAAACCGCCGGAAAATCGGAATTTCTGGAATTCGCTGGAATTCACCGGATCTTCCGCGGGGCTCACCCAGTGGAGCCCGATCGAGCTTCGGACGCCGATGAGCGCCGAATTTGAGCTCCGAGATGCGCGACGGAACCCTAGCCGTCGCCGATTGCCGACGACGTGAGGTATAATTACCTCCGAGTGATTTATTTAAGATGGATGATGATTGTTAGTACAGCATGCTAGGGTTGGTTTATTGATATGATTAATACTTAATTATGGATGAAACGATGAGTCGCATGATGTGATTAATGACTAATTAGGGATAAAATGATAAGTTACATGCATGATTTGAATGGATGAATGTAGGTGATCTAATGAGATAGATCGAGTTGGATCATGATAATGGATCACGACAGAAGTTAGAAAAACGTAATAAAATTAGTATGAATAGGATGAGTTAGGATTAATTAATTTTTATGATTTTCTGATTGTTATGTTGATGGATGCTTGCATTGTGATTTTGATGTTATTGAGTTTGATGCATCATTTAGTTAGCGGGCGTTAGTATTTAGTTTTGATGTGTAGGTACGGAGTAGGAGCTCGCCGCCTAGGCGCGATGACACGCTTGGAGCTTCTACCAGGTCCGTTTAGGACTCGTCTTGTTTTACGCTCTTCCATTGTATGTTTATTTTATTATTGCAGGGCGGGTTAAGTGGCGTTTTATTGGATCCCACTTAACTCGGGCCATTTAATCGAATATTTCCGGATTAATAACCCCTCGAGGATGAGATCCCTCGAGGATGATTTCGAAAACAAGATCCACCACAAGTTGCCTTCGGGCCTATTATATGAATCCCTTCCCAGGCCTATATATATAGTTTTATCGAGTTTTCAGTGAGACGAGAGATGGAGAAACCGACTGCACGTACCATGCAGAGGATGCCGTGACAGTCAAAGCGGGCTCTGGATTAGTGCCAGCGGACTGTTCCATTCCCGAGGGATCCTGACAACTCCGCGTTTGAGTTCCTCACACCCGGAGAACGTGGAGGTTTACGGGTACTGTTTAGTACAGCGCATGTCCGGACTTGTGGTTCAAAGGGTACTAAAGGCGACTGCCTGAGAGTACTCGGCCTTCGTGCTCAAGGCCAGGAGAGATATGGAGGTTCGGAGAGGGCTTAGGATAAAGTTTCATGAGAAGTACTGAAAAAGAAGTGCTGAGAGTAGCACAGTACCAGCAGCAGAGCAGTAAGTTCGGGATGCTACCGGGTCTGCAGCCCAGTGGCTCCTCAGTAGTGCCCTTCAGAGTGTTCTTGAGGAAGTATATGGTTTTCTTTCAGATGAGAGTTTGCTCTCATAGCCAGTTTGTTATAGTTATTTTATTTTTCGGACCAGTAACACTTGTTACTGACGTGTTTTTATACTATATGTAGGTAATAATCACGAGTTGCAGAAGCCAGCTTGGACGGAGGAGCACTGTAGTCGCTTGCACACATGTCAGTTGATTGAGCGTTTATATTTTATTTATGATGCTATTATATTGTGAATGTTGTGAAATGCTAAGATATGATTAAATGTTTGAGACACGATGATGTGACATGATTAAATGTTAAGACACGATAGAATGTGAACATGATCAGAGATGCGCAGCGGAAGCGTAGTGGGTGGAAACCCCAGCTTCAGAATGAATTCCTAATATATTAGATTTTGTGTGAATGAAATCATGGATGCATGTGTATATATTTATACATATATATTATTTTGACAGGGTGGGCCCATAATTGCACTTTTAGGGGAGACCCTGTTAGTTTTACTTCAGAATTTTCATCGATTTTGCTCGTAATTGTGATGGTGTGAAATTTAATTTGTATGTCATTCATGTAGTGCCATGTTAGGATTTTGTGCATGCATTCATTCATGACAGAACGTATCTTCATCTTAAGACGCCGAGATTGGATCCGCACGAGTTAGGTTCGCATTAGCCGACCTAACCGGGGCCTGTAACATGCCGGTTCGGTTCACGAGCGTGAACTGGATTTGGTGTTACAACCACCGCCCCACACCGCCACCCCCTTCCGCCCCTCCAGATCTTCTCTCCCCCCACCCCCACCCAGCCCCCCCCATCGCCCAGTGGTTGCCCTCGCCACTCACCGCTAACCATCACCGCCAAGTCCTCCCCCTGCCCTGTCTATCGCCGCCATCTAGAATCGGTTGCCACCATTGACACTGACGACCCACTCCCCATCCCACGTCATCATCTTCCTCATCCCCCATATCTGCTTTCATTGCCTTTGGTGCCGCCCTCGCTACAGACAACTCCACAATCGAGCTGGGCTGGCTCTGCTAGCTCCCCGGTGGTGCCTCCCTCCCCCTCCTCCACACCTCGTCCCTGCCCTACCAGCTTACCACGGGGCGGCCAAACATGGCCGCCCGTGGTCAAATTGGGCCGCACGGCTACAAATGTGGTCTTGTGGCCTTATCGGGCGGGGAGGCCAAAACTGGCCACCGCTGGCTAGGTCCGGCACATGGCCACATTTGGCCGCACTGCTCATAAGGTCGGGCGACCTCGGGGGGGGGGGGGGGGGATCGGGTGGGGATCTAAGTGTGGGATAGGAAAAATCTGCCCCAGGCACACCTCAACCCTTCTCTCTCTCTCTCTTCTCTCTCTCTATATATATATATATATATATACACACACACACTAGTGGAAGACTTGCCCAATGCACGGGGCATCTTAAAAATTTATTTAAAAATATATTATAACATTCAATATTAAATTAAATAGATAATAATTAAATGAATTATTTATTTAAAATTTTAAATACAAATATTATTCAAATAAAAAATAATTGAACATATGCATAGTGACTCTATGGAGGACAATGTTTGCAAGATAAGCTAGATCGCTCCCATTTAATATTGATTAAATTTAGGGAATACATATTACGTGAATATAGAGATTTTAAGTTAGTTCAACTAAAAAAATATAAGCTAATTTAACATATAAAAATTACAACGTATAAAACACAATTTAAAAAGTAATTAAAAACAAACTAGAAAATGTTTTTTTGTTATATGAAATATCAGTTAATCTCATTCATTTCTCATATAAAAAATAGTAAATATTTGTACAAAAAAAACATATGTTTTCATAAAATAATAAAATAGTTGATAAAAACAGTCAACTCAAGTTGATATATATTTTTTAAAAAACAAAGCATTCAATGCGAAGAGAACGTCAAATTAAGAAATAAAAATTATGAGAAATCTATAATAAAAGGTTTGAATGAATGCCCACAATAAATAGTAGAATTTAAGTAAATACAGTTTAATAGTTAAAGCCAATTCAATATATAAAGAATAAATAGTAGAATTTTTACAGCCTATAGGTTAACTCGAAAAGCTAAATTAGTCCACGGTTGGTTGATACCTACGGTCTCGGTACCAGGCAGGAGGTGTCGGAAGCCAGCCCAGATCAACTAAATGGTTGGAGGGGAAGATTCTTGTGATAACTCTGTGGCCGGAGGTGATTCTTGATGTATGGCTCAGAACCTCTGCGACAGGGACTCATTTCCAACAGTTGTATGGCGAGTAAAAGGCAGCAAGGCTTGGCTTGTGATGATATTCTGCAATGTAAGGATTCCAACGGTTGTGGTTGTGAGATCCCTCAACTTAGTCCCACATCTAATACCTACTGGGAGAAGATCCTGTTTATAAGTGGGAATGGACTAGAGATCTTTAACTTCCGGGGTACTCATTTTAAAGAGATGACTTAGCCCATTACGTTGCACTTTGGGCTGGGTCGTCACAAATGGTATCAGAGCCGACCTGGTTCCGTGTTAGATGGTGGGCTGGATTAGAAACGTTGGCTAGGCTGCCGGGTCACCGGCCAGAAAGGTCGTGGGCTGGGGCTAGCAACTGGCCAAGAATAGGCATTTCGGGGACGAAATTTCCTAAGGTGGGTGGATTGTGAGATCCCTCAACTTAGTCCCATATCTAATACCTACTGGGAGAAGATCCTATTTATAAGTGGGAATGGACTATAGATCTTTAACTTTCGGGGTACCCATTTTAAAGAAATGACTTAGCTCATTACGTTGCACTTTGGGCTGGGTCGTTACAAATGGTATCAGAGCCGACCTGGTTCCGTGTTAGATGGTGGGATGGACTAGGGACGTTGGGTAGGCTGCCAGTCACGGGCCAAAAAGGTCTTGGGCTGGGGTTAGCAACGGGCCAAAACTAGAAACGTTGGCTAGGTTGCCGGTCACGGGCCAGAAAGGTCGTGGGTTGGGGCTAGCAACAGGCCAAATATAGGCATTTCGGGGACGAAATTTCCTAAGGTGGGTGGATTGTGAGATCCCTCAACTTAGTCCCACATCTAATACCTACTGGGAGAAGATCCTGTTTATAAGTGGGAATGGACTAGAGATCTTTAACTTCCGGGGTACCCATTTTAAAGAGATGACTTAGCCCATTACGTTGTACTTGGGCTGGGTCGTTACAGTGGTCTTATGGTCAGATGTGGCTCTCGGTGGCCGGAAAGTCTGTCAGAAGTCGTCGGATTGCTACCATTTCTACTGTTCACTACACTTTCTCCAATGTTTGGGCTCCTTTTATCGGCTGATACTTGTATGCAATGAGGTGAACAATCTTGCAGCTGTTGGAGGTCCAGAAACTTCTCCGGTTGGCCGGGATGGGAGCCACAAGTTGGGGATTTGACCACTTTTCAGTCTGGAACTGTAGCTTCCTCTTCACATTGGCGGCGAGTTTCTGGTGTCTTCAAGCTGTTATACTTTATTAGGTTTTATATCAAATTATTGAGTAAATAAACTATATAGCGGAAGCGTAGCTGAAGCCATAAAAAACTTAGAGTCTTAACTGCCTTAGGTATTGGTCTTCTGAATCTACGAAGAGTTTTCCAAAACCTGAATTCTCGACAATGAGATACCAGAACAAACACTGCTTAATGATTTAAAGACCATAATCTCCTTATTTATAGCTGTAGTTTTATAAATTTATTTTTCATCACGAAAAGAGAAATATGAAAAGGTATCTACACATTGAATTCCACACTTTTCACATTGAATTCTACACCTTAATTTATGGTCCATGACCTTTCACTTAAGTAGATCAATTTAATTTAGGCTAACCTTATATAATAACATATGACACAATTCTTGATTCACATATATATTTATGTCAAACATCCAACAATCTCCCACTTGGACTTAATATATACACGAAGATAATTGTATAACCTTATGGACTCAAAAACATATGTCATTATTCCAAAATAACAATCTCGTCCATTAATCAATGTCAATATTGGATCAAGGCGATTTTCATTACATTTATCATAACTAAACCCATCCATGGTCACATACATCAACATAATTAAATGACATAGATCAAGTATGGATGTGTAGCATGAAAATTACATGTAATTTGATCTAACATGCCTATTTTCAACTGGTCCAACCTTATGAGACCAACAAAAATACCAAAAATACCAAAACAGAGTGAACATTAAACCAAATACAAACTCCCACTAAAGTAGCATATCATCAAATGATACAACACTCATATGAGCAACATACTCATGAAGGACCTTGGGTGGTAAACTTTTAGTAAGCGGATCCGCAACCATGAAGTTTATCCCAATATGCTCTATAGAGACTTTACCACTCTGAACTCTTTCTTTCACAATAAGGAACTTGATCTCTAAATGTTTTCATTTAGATGAGCTCCTGTTATTATTTGAATATAATACTGTATATTGATTGTGTAAAACCCGTGACTCGAGTCAGGGTTTTACGTTACCAAACCAGTCGGTTCAACCGTTGGTTCAAGTCGAGTCAGTTTCATGAACCGTGTGCTGAGTCGAGGCCAACCGTGAGTTATGAGCGATGAGAGTCAGGTGTACCTGAATATATGATGATAACGTTGAGAAGATGGTAAGATATGAGTTATCATAATATATGAAAGTATGCAATATTTTTTCTTTTTATATGTTTGATCGTAGAAATAGTTTTAGGTCGAATAACGCGTTAGGACGCGTTGGATTATATTCGGGTGGGATATTAGTTATAGATCATGCCATTTGGATGTTGTTGTGTTTGTTTTATTTTATGGAATTTTTCCATATTTTTGTAGATTTTTTTAGAATTTATTACGAACTAGTTATTATTTTCACTCGAGTAGGAATCGAGTCAATACTTAATTACGAAACTGCCATTGGAGTATTACACTTCCTTTCCCGACACCTTCCTCACCCCAAACCCTTGCCGCTGCCACTGCTGTGTGCTGCCGCCGCAGCCACCGACGCCGCACTGCCGCCCCACCCCACCCCGCCGTGCAGTCGCCGTGCTGCCACGACCCACCCCGGCCACCGTCTCGCTGCCACGACACCAGAATCGCCCCACAAGCCGCGACGCCCTCCCTCGTCGATTCGCCACCGTTCGGGCCGCGCCACCACTGCTGCGACCCCGACAACCACCCCTCACCTTCATCGACATTTCCCCTATCATCTCGACCGCCGTCGAGGCCAGCCGCATCCCCAATCAGAGCATGCCGCCGCCACCCACATTCAACCCCGTCGTCGACAGCCATCGCCGCCCCAGCTGCTTTGTTTGACACCACCATCGGACCAAGCTGGTCGAGCTGGTGCCGATAGACCCCCTGATTGCCCCGTCCCGAATCATCGCCGGAAAACTGCCAGAATTCTCCGGAAAATTGCCGACACTCGCCAGAAAACCGCCGGAACCGCTGGAAAATTGGATTCATGGGAAATTTGCCGGATCATCCACCGAACGCACCCGGTCCAATATGATCGGACTTCGGACGCCGCTAGGTGCCAAATTCGAGTTTCGAGCCACTAAAGAGAAACCCTAGTCGTGGTCGATTTTCAACGACGCGAGGTATAATTTATTTTAATTTAATTATTTAAAAATATTGATTATTGGAATTGCATGCCAGGACTTGTGTGTGTATGTTATAATAATATATATAAATATAGATTTGATTAAGGATAAAATATGAAATTTGTTTGATTGAGTGGTGTTAAAAATGGAGGCTAAGAAACTAATTAGGGTAACTAAGTAATGATCATGATCTAATGCAAACTAGCCTAAATAGAATTGCTAGAATTGACATAGGATGAATGTGTGATGATTGATGAGTGATTGCGTTGATTGTGTGTGCATGCTATAGGATGTGTGATTGATCATGCGAACATTAGCTTTTAGCTTGATTGTGAAGGTACAGTATAGGAGCTCGCCGCCTAGGCGCGTGGACCCGTTTGGAGCTTCTACCAGATCTATTTAGGACTAGTTCTTTGTTTTTACGCTCTTGTATTGTGTATTTGATTTACCATGTGCAGGACGAGTTAAGTGGCGATTTATCGGATCCCACTTAACTCGGGCCATTTAGCCAACAATTTTTGGATTAATAACCCTCGAGGATGAGATCCCTCGAGCTTGTTTTCGAAAATAAGATCCACCTCAAGTTGCCTTCGGTCCTATTATAATAAATTTGACCCAGCCCTATAAATAATTTTATCGAGTTTTCAGTGAGACAAGAGGAGATGAATCGACTTGCACGTACCATGAGCGGATGCCGTGCCAGTCAAAGCGGGCTCTGGATTAGTGCCAGCGGACTATTCCATTCCTGAGGGATCCTGACAACTCCGCATTTGAGTTCCTCACACCCGGAGGATGTGGAGGTTTACGGGTACTGTTTAGTACAGCACATGTCCGGACTTGTGGTTCAAAGGGTACTAAAGGCGACTGTCTGAGAGTACTCGGCCCACGCTCTCAAGGCCAAGAGAGATACGGAGGTTCGGAGAAGGCTTAGGATAAAAGTTTTACGTGAAGTACTGAAAAGAAGTGCCGTGAGCGGCACAGTACCAGATAGATTGGGATGCTGTTGAGTCAGCTGCTCGACGGCTCCTCTATAGTTGCCCTTATGAGAGTTCTTGAGGAAGATATATGATGGTTTGCTTTCCATAAGAGTTTGCTCTCATGTTCCAGTTTGATACTAGTTATTTTCCGGGCTGGTAACACTCGTTACTGACGGTTTTTCTATATATATGTAGGTGAGAAACGCGAGGGATGAAAGTTGTCGGGACTGCGGAGGAGTAGCACAGAACCTCGCACACATGTACCTGCCACGTGTAATGTATAATGATGGTGTGTTAATACTATGTGAATGATAATTAGGATATTTTTGTCTTGATGAATTGCTTATTGTGAAACAAACAGATAATTGTCAATGAGTAGGAAGCCTTAGAGTTCAGACTTGGCTCAGATGAAAACAAATGAGATAATGATGAATGCTACGGTAGATTGTCATGTTTTATTGTATTTTGATAAAATATTTATATACCCTTGTTGTGGACAGGTTGGCCCCTATTGTACTTTTAGGGGAGATTCTGTTCATTTTTTCGTAAAAATTAATGAACTTTTAATTGAAATTTCTTGCTGTTGCATGGTTTTGTTTTGCTTATACATCATAGCATGCATGTAGGACTACATTAGAACCCACGCATCCCATCCATGCATTTCATGTTTGCATCTCCATCTTGAGACACCGAGGGCAGATTCGGGTCGGCTTAACCGAACCCAGTAGATTAGCGAACGGTTCGGTCGCCGGTGACATTTCCCAGTCGGTTCACGGGTGAGCCGAAATGGGGTGTTACAGATTGTCCCAAAATATCTTAAGTGGTCTTTCAATATTATCAATAATGAGCAGCCCTGTGACAAAATTCCGCAACCATATTCCATGATTGGATGCCTCATAACATGCTATGAATTCAGCTGCCATGGTGGAAAAAGCTATGAGTGTCTTCTTAGCACTCCTCCAAGAAATAGCTCCTCTAGCAAGCAGGTAGACATAGCCAGAAGTGGATCAACGACTATCTTGACATCCAACAAAATCAGAATCAGAATATCCAATGATCTCAAGTTGATCAGTCTTCCGATATGTAAGCATGTAATGTTTTGTTCTTTGAAGATATCTCATGACTCTGTTAGCTGCTATCAAGTGATCCAATCCCGGATTACTTAAATATCTGCCCAACATTCCAACAATATACGCAATATCTGGACGTGTACATACTTGAGCATACATAAGACTTCCTATTGCTGAAGCATAGGGAATCTTTTGCATTTCCTTTCCTTCTATATTATTTTTAAGGCATTGATTGAGACTGAATTTGTCCCCTTTAGAAACAGGGGTATCACCTGGTTTACAATCTGGCATGCTAAATCTTTTAAGCACTTTTTCTATATAGGTCTTTTGTGATAATCCAAGTATACATCGAGAACGATCCCGATGTATTTGAATTCCTAATACAAAAAACGTATTTCCAAGATCCTTCATTTCAAATTTCTTTGATAAAAATCTCTTAGTTTCGTGCAAGAAACTTATATCATTATTGTCAAGCAATATATCATCAACATATAAAACCAGGAAAATATACTTACTCCCACTAAACTTATGGTGTAACACCCCGTTTTGGCTCACCCGTGAACTGACCCGGAAATGTCACTGGCGACCGAACCGTTCGCTAATCTACTGGGTTCAGTTAAGCCGACTCGGATCTGCCCTCGGCGTCTCAAGATGGAGATGCAAACATGAAATGCATGATGGGAACGATTGGGTTCTACGCGGTCCTACATGCATGCTATGATGTACAAGCAAAAACAAGACAAAACAATAAATAAGAAACCAAAAGAAAATATATACTACTACGTAAAAACTGACAGAATTTCCCTAAAAGTGTAATAAGGGCCAACCCATCCACAACAAAGGTATATAAATATTTTATCAAAATACAACAAAACATAACAATCTACCGCGACATTCCATTATTATCTCATTTGTTTTCATCTAAGCCGAGGCTGAACTCAAGTTTCCCCGTTCATTCACATCTATCCGTTCATTTTATAACAAGAAATTCATCCAAACAAACACATCCAAATTATCATTCACATAGCATTAACACATCATCATTATACGTTACACGCGGCAGGTACATGTGTGCGCGGTTCCGTGCTGCTCCTCTGCAGTCCTGACAGCTTTCATCGCTCGCATTCCTCACCTACATATATATAGAAAAACCGTCAGTAACGAGTGTTACCGGCCCGGAAAATAACTAATATCAATCTGGCACAGGAGAGCAAACTCTCCTGTTGAATGAAAACCATATACTTCCTCAAGAACTCTCATCAGGGCACATATGGGAGCCATCGCCCTCGGGTCGACAACATCCCCCTTTCTTTCTCATTCTCATACCTTGGCCATTTCTCTATCGCTTCTCGCATCAAATCTCATTCCTTTTCGCCCTCTACACCTTCCATATTACTCCTGGCCTTGAACACGAAGGCCGAGCACTCTCAGGCAGTCGACTTTAGTACCCTTTGAAACCACAAGTCTAGACATGCGCTGCGTTGCAATACCCGTGAACCTCCACACTTCTCCGGGTTTGAGGAACTCAAAGGTGGAGTTGTCAGGATCCCTCGGGAATGAAACAGCCCGCACACCATTCCAGAGCTCACTATCGACTCACACGTGCCTGCTCGCGTAGCACGGTAGTCGGATTTCCTCATTCAATCTCTCACTGAAAATGCGAAAACTATACATATATATAGGTCTAGGTTGGGATTTATACAATAGGTCTGAAGGCATCGTGAGCTGGATCTAAAGTTCGAAAACAAACTCGAGGGATCTCATCCTCGAGGGTTATTAATCCGAAAAATCGTTGGCTAAATGGCCCGAGTAAAGTGGGATCCAATAAAATGCCACTTAACTCGTCCTACACATGATAAATCAAATATACAATATAGTAGCGTAAAAACAGAGAACGAATCCTAAACGGACCTGGTAGAAGCTCCAAACGGGTCTACGCGCCTAGGCGGCAAGCTCCTGCACCGTACCTACACATCAAGCTAAAAACTAACACCCGCATGATGAATCACACATCCTATAGCATGAACACACAATCAACACAATCATGCATCAATCAACACACATCAGCCTATATCAATTCTAGCAAGTCTACTTAGGCTAGTTTGCATTAGATCATGATCATTACCTAGTTACCCTAATTAGTTTCTTAGCCTCAATTTTTAACACCACTCAATCAAACAAATTTTATATTTTATCCTTAATCCAATCTGCATTTATATATATTATTATAACACACAATTCACCAATCCTAAAATGCAATTCTAATAATCAATACTTTCAAATAATTTAGTTAAAATAAATTATACCTCGCGTCGTCGAAAATCGGCAACGACTAGGGTTTCCGTTTCATGGCTCGAAACTCAAAATTGGCACCTAGCGACGTCCGAAGTCTGATCAGATTGGACCGGGTGCATTCGGCAGATGATCCGGTGAATTTCCCACGAATCCAATTTTTCGGCGGTTCCAGCGATTTTCCGGAGAGTGTTGGCAGTTTTCCGGCGGATTCCGGCGGTTTTCTGGCTGTGATTCGGGACGGGGCAATCAGGGGGTCTATCAGCACCAGCTCGACAAGCTTGGTCCGATGGTGGTGTCAAACAAAGCAGCCGGGGCGGCGATGGCTGTCGGCAGCGGCGTTAAAAACGGGCGGCGGCGGCGTGCTCCGATCGAGGCTACAGCCGACCTCGACGGCGCTCGGGATGGTGGGGGAAATGTCGGCAACGGCGAGAGGGTGAGACTGGTGGTCGCAACGGCGGCGACAACAATCGAACGGCGGCGGCATCCGGCCCGAAGTGGCAACGGCCGAAGCGGCTTCGTGGCATCACGGCGACATGCCGGTAGGCAATCGGTGGCCGGGGTCGGTTGGGGCGGCACGGCGACGGCGCGGCAAGGCGGAGTGGCATAGATCGGCGGCAGTGCGGCGTAGGCGGCAGCACACAACGGCGAGGGTTTTGGGAGGGTAAGTGTCAGGAGGGAGAAAAATACCCTCAATGGCAGTTTCGTAATTAAGTATTGACTCAATTCCTACTCGAGTCAAAATAATAACTAGTTCGTAATAAATTCTAAAAAAATCTAGAAAAATATGGAAAAATCCCATAAAATAAAACAAACACAACAACATCCAAATGGCATGCTCTATCACTAATAACCCACCCGAATATAATCCAACGCCTCCTAATGCCTTATTCGGCCTAAAACTATTCTACGATCAAATAAAAATAACAATCAATACTGCATACCTCCATATACTTGATAACCCATTTTTCATCATCTTTCAGGCGTTATCATTGTACACTTGAGCATACATGACCCTCATCGCTCATAACTCACGGTTGGCCTCGACTCAGCACGCGGTTCATGAAACTGACTCTACTCGAACCAACGGTCAAACCGACTAGTTCGGTAACGTAAAACCCTGACTCGAGTCACGGGTTTTACATATGGTATATACAATCATCAATAACATTCATCTCAAAACCAAACGAGAGAATCACTTGATGAAATTTGTGATACCATTGATGAGAAGCCTGCTTAAGTCCATAGATGGATTTCTTTAATTTGCAAACCATATTCTTTGAATCTCCCAATACAAAGTTTTCCGGTTGCATCATATAAATTATTTCATCAATGTCACCATTTATAAATGCAGTCTTTACATCCATCTGATGTAACTCAAGATCAAAATGTGTCACTGATGCCATAATTATTCTTAATGAGTCTTTCGATGAAACTAGAGAGAAAGTCTCATTATAATCGATGCCTTCCTTTTGAGTAAAGCCCTTTGCAACAAGACGAGCCTTATATCTTTCTACATCACCTTTCAAATCCATCTTGGTTTTAAATATCCATTTACAACCAATAGGTTTCACACTTTCAGGCAATGGAACAAGATCCCAAACGTCATTAACTTTCATGGACTTCATCTCTTCATTCATGGCATCAATCCACCTTTGAGAATTAGAACTCTTCATGGCTTGATGAAAGTTGATTAGATCATCTTCCACCATTCCAATGTTATCCACATGTTCTTCAAGAAAGATGATATAATCATCCGAAATTGCATTTCTCTTTTCTCTTGTGGATCTCCTCAATGGCATTTGCTCTTGAGGTTGTTGAGTTTCTTCTTCAAATATAACTTGATTAGGGAGATTCTCGACATTGTCTTGTAATTCTGGTATTGTTTCTTGAACAACATCAGGAATATAACCTTGATCCTGATTAATGTCAAGAACAATCATGGGGAGAGAAACAGATTCTTCTTCAAAGACAAAGTCTCTAACTTTATTTCTCTCTCCAAACTCAACATCCTCAAAGAACTGGATATTTTTCGTCTCAAAGAATGACCCTATTGTGGGATCATAAAATTTATATCCTCTAGACCTTTCAGAGTACCCATCAAAATAACTGCTAACTGTTCTTAAGTCCAGTTTCTTTTCATTTGGCCTATAAGGCCTGGCCTCAGCTGGATAATCCCAAATGTGTAAATGCTTAATACTGGGTGTTCTTCCAGTCCATAATTCATACGGGGTCTTAACAGTTGCCTTTGTTGGAACTCTATTAAGAAGATATGCTGCTGTCTTTAGTGCTTCACCCCAGAGTGAATCAGGTAAAGTAGTATGAGCAATCATACTTCTCACCATGTCTTTTAATGTTCGGTTTCGTCTCTCAGCAACACCATTCATGCAAAGAGTACCTGACATTGTGTATTGTGGGACGATTCCACACTCTTCTAGGAATTTGACAAATGGTCCTGGACATTGTACAGCTGATGCATCATATCTACTATAGTATTTACCACCACAGTCAGATCTGATAGCCTTAATAGTTTTGCCAACTTGGTTTTCAACTTCAACCTTATATGCCTTAAACATGTCCAATGCTTGAGACTTTTCATGAATGAGATATAGGTAACCATAACGAGAATAATCGTCTATGAACGTAATAAAATATTATTGACCATTCCAAGAAGCCATAGGAAATGCTCCATAAATGTCTGTATGTATTAGTTCTAAAACACTTGAAGATCTATTAGCACCTAGTCTCCTTGCATTTTTTTGTTTTCCCTTAAAGCACTCAATACAGACTTGTGAATCCGATAAATTAAGAGAATCAAGAATTTCATCTAACATAATTCGTGCAATTCTTTGTTTAGAAATGTGTCCTAAACGCTTGTGGCAGAGTAAAGCAGAATTCTTATTGGTTAATTTTCTTTTCGTACCACTTAAACCTACATGCAAAGTTTCATTAAAAGATGCAATAGTATGAAGTAAATATAGATTATCATAAAAAGACAAGGAACCCGTACCCACAATATTTGAATTTAGAAAAAGACTAAACATATTATTTCCAAATGAACAAGAGTAACCAAATTTGTCCAATATAGAAATAGAAACCGAATTCCGTCTAAAAGACGGTACTACATATGTCTCTTTCAAATCCAAATAATATCCTGTCTTTAATAATTATTTAAAAGTTCATATTGCCTCAACTACGACCGATTTGCCATCACCCACATAGATGAATCTTTCAGCATCATTTGGCTTTCGGCAACTCAGGCAACCCTGCATTGACACACTTATGTGAGTAGTAGCACCAGAATCTAGTCACCAAGTGTGTATTGGCACTGAAGCTAAATTAACCTCAGAACAAACAAAATTAAGAAATGAACCTTTCTTTGCACGCCAAGCGTGATACTTAGTGCATTCCTTCTTCATATGTCCAGGTTTACCACAAAAGAAACAGCAAGAAGCCTGATTTTCTTTCTTTTGCTGTTGCTTGTGAGACCAATTAACAGCATCCTTAGCCCTCTTTCTTTTCTTATTTTTGTCCTGATAGGTACTAGCCAAGTGAGCACTTTCAGCCTGTTCTTGCTTCAACCTTTCTTCTTCTTGCACACAATAAGAAATGAGCTCATTAAGAGTCCATTTGTCCCTTTGACAGTTGTAACTGACCTTGAATTGACTGAATTGTGCAGGAAGAGAAATTAAAACTAAATGCACGAGCAAATCTTCAGATAGCTCTAACCTTAGTGCTTTTAGTTTTGAAGCAATATTTGACATCTCTAAGATGTACTCCCTTCTGCTTGTTTTGCCTTTAAACTTCATTGAAATCAAGTTCGACAAAAGCGTACTTGTTTTAGCCTTATCGTTTTTTACAAAATGCTTCTCAATTTCTTTAAGAAACTCACTGGCTGTAGTAACCTTTCAGACACATCGCCCCTGAAGGTCTCTGGAATTCCCCGCTTCATGATCATAAAACTCATGCGATTTGAACGTTCCCACTTCTCAATGTCCCGTTTTTCCTCAATGGAACTTTTGTCAGTAAGAGAAGTAGGTTGTTCAGTCCTAAATGCAAGATCAAGATCCATGCAGCTGAGAATAATCATTACACTTTCTTTCCAATCCTTAAAATTATCCTTAAGCATTGGAATTGAATTGATATAGGCAAAAATCATATAAGCAGATTGATTAACCGGATTCATAAAACAAAACAAAATGCCCATAATAATATTAATAATTCAATCAATATTGAATCCCATCATTAGATACCTAGCACAACATTAATATTTAGTCTTTGGACAAAAATATTAATTTGTAAGTGGTACTCTAAGTGCAGTAATTAAATATGGATAATAAATCCTGTCAAATAATAAACCTTCCTTTGGGCCGATTTATTATCCACATGGAAACTTGATAATTATACCATATTTAAAATGAGTCTCAATACAGTAATCAAATATAGATAATAAATCCTGTCAAATAATAAACCTTCCTTTGGGCTGACTTATTATCCACATGAAAACCTGATAATCATCCAATATTTATTACAAAAATGAGTCTTAGTGTAGTAAAATATGGACAATAAATCCTGTCAAATAATAAACCTTCCTTTGGGCCGATTTATCATTCACATGGACACTTAACAATCATCCCATATTTATTACCACAAATGAATATATAATTCTGTCAAATATTAACCTTCCTTTGGGCCGATTAATATCCACATGAATTAAATACTCATAACCATCCTAATATTTAAAAAATTAATTTCCACAACAGAGGCTACTTTGACAACATATTGTAGTCCTTAATAAATTTTAAAATATTAATTATGGCTGAACAAAAAAGGTTATAAAAATAACTTTATGTGAGAGTTTTCGAAATTATAACCTTTTGTAACTGTATTTTCCTCACGTTATTTTACCAAAAGAGGACCTTAATTTGGGAATAAAAATCCCATGTACAAATTTCTTGTACTTTCCTTAATCATGAATCTACAAAATCTATGAAACTAAATAGTTTCAATCCATAATTAAACACAAATAAAACTGAATGCTCAATGATTTAATATGAAGTTGGCTCTGATGGCGCTTGTTGTACTTTATTAGATTTCATATCAAATCATCGAGTAAATAAACTAGATAGCGGAAACGTACCTGAAGCCATAAAAAAAACTAGAGTCTTGACCACCTTAGATATTGATCTTCTGAATCTAAGAAGAGTTTTCCAAAACTCGAATTCTGGACAATGGGATACCAGAACGAAAACTGATTATTGATTTAGGGACCATAACCTCCTTATTTATAGCTGTAGTTTCATAAATTTATTTTCACCCATCACGAAAAGAGAAATATGAAAAGGTATCTACACATTGAATTCCACACTTTTCACATTGAATTCCACACCTTAATGTATGGCCATAACCTTTCACTTTAGTAGATCAATTTAATGTAGGCCAACCTTATATAATAACATATGACATAATTCTTAATTCACGTATATATTTATGTCCAACGTCCAACACAAGCTTCTCCGATTGTGGCTTTGGGCTGTGATTTGTTGTCTACAATGAGAGGTATTTAACAGTGGTCTTGGGGTTCGTCAAAGTAGTTCTCCGGCAAAGGGTTCCTGCCCTTTATTCTTTTCTCTTTTTCCTACTACTTATCTTCTACATTTCTAGAATGAGGTATTTATAGAGCCTCTCGTCCTCTCATCCTTCCTTATTTGCTCCAACATTGAAGGAAGCAAATCCTCACGTTATCTCCTAGCAAAATTAAGAACTTGGACAGAGTCCTCCATGTGAAATGTGGACGTAGATAGGAAGGGTCTTGGCTAGCTTGAACATGTTTGCTCAGCAAACAATGCATGTGGTTTAACCATGAATGGAGGTGGGTTGCGGCACATAAATTGGATGAACAAAAATAAAAATATAAAAAAATTAATGAAAAAAATGTCAATCTTAAAAATGAAAAAAATATGGAGAAATATGAAATAAAAGTTTTGAATGCATATAAAGTAGTACCATTCATGGTTGTATAAATCGGAATTGGAATCAAAATCGGTTTTCGATGGAGTCGGAATCGGAATCAGAATTGGTCTAAATCGGACAGGAATCGGTTCAGTTGAATCGGCCTGAATCTGTCCAAATTGGTCATATACAAGAATTTGACAACTCATAACATAAATACCTGAAATACATAAATATAAAATTTTTCAACATAAATACACAAATTTATAATTTAATACAAGTATAAAAGAGCATCACAATTTATCATCACCATACCTCAATATCATAAATATAACATTTGATATACCAACAATTTGCACAATCTCGTTTGGAAGAGCGGGTAAATTTGCACACACCAACAATTTGCACAACACCAATAATTTGCACAACACGACAATTTATACAGCATATAATTTGCACAGCACATAATCAATCTTCCTTGTGACAATTTGCACAGCTCAAGCAATTTGGACGCATGAACAAAATGAAAAAAATTCGCACAACTCAAGCAATTTGGATGCATGACCAAAATTGTGTTGTGCAAATTTGCACAGCTCAAGCTATATTTGCACAACACAGCCGAATTTTGCACAGCACAACACAATTTTTTGCACAGAAAAATTTGACATACGAATTTGCACAACACATACAAATTTGCACAGCACATAACATCAAATTTGACATACAAATTTGATCATGAATCCCAAATCAGTAATGAAAAAAATTGTGAAGCATCGCCAACAATTTGCACATCCCGTCGGAGCTGAGGTGATTCGTTCCAACTTTGTGAAGCATAGACAAAAATTTGTAAAGCATAGCCAACAATTTGCACATTCAATTTCAACAAAAAATCCAACTTTATACGAATCGGTCAGAGCTGAGGTCGGCGGCGAGTCTCATTTCCATAGCGATGTCGGCCGGCAGAAGCTGAGGTTGGAGTCAAGGAAGCACGGCGGCGGAGGGCGGAAGCGAGTCTCGTTTCCACAGCGATGTCGGCTGGTCGGAGTCGAGGTCGGGCCCGGTCGGAGTTGAGGAAGCACGGCGGAGGGTGGAAGCGCGGCGGCGGAGGGTGGAAGCGAGGCGGCGGAGGGCAGAACGTGGCGGCAGAGGGCGGAAACGCGGCGGTTTAGTGGGGGGGGGGGGGTAAGTTTTCAGTTTTTAAAATCAAAATTCTAATTTTACCCATGGTTAAATAATTTAATAAATATCAAACCTACGGTATTTTAGTCATTTATCTAAAAAACCGATTCCGAATCGGATTTAACTCGTTCGGAATAGGGGTAAATCGGCCGAGTTGGTCGCCGATTCGGGGCCGACTGATTCGGCCCTAAAATCGAATCGGCACACTACCGATCCAATTTAAATCGGCCGATTCCATTCGGAATCGGCTGATTCGTGCAACAATGGTACCGTTTAAGTAAATCCAATTTAAAACTGAAATCCAATTCAATATATAAAATATATAACTCGTAAATTATATTTATAAAACAAAATTTTAGATAAAAGAAAAATAAAAATTACCTTCACATTTTGAAAAATACAAAATAAATACAAAATAATTTATGGAAAAGAATGCCAAACTAAAAAAAATGGAAAATTATAGAAAAATTTGAATTTTTTTTTTGAATGCTTAATAAGTTGTAAGGTTTATGTAAATCCAATTAAATATATAAAGAATAATTCGCAATTAATAATTATAAAGCAAAATTACAATAAAAATAAAATAAAAATTCTTTCATGGTTCAAAAAATAAAAAAACCGTAGAAAGAGAATGGCAAATTAAAAAATGAAAACTTATTGAGAAATTTGAAATAAAAATTTTGAATCCATATTATAATAGTAAAGTTGATGATTGGGCACAACGGAGCAAGCAGGGGTGATTGTCGGGGGTAGGCGGGGGTTCGGCCTCAAGGCGAACGCTGGCGCTCTTAGGCATTCGCAACTGCAGATTTCGGTTGCGAATTTTTTTTCAATGTTCTTATTCTAGCAACGGGATTTGCAACCACCTTACCCGGTTGCAAAAAGTTGGTCGAAAATCCGATTGCAATGCGGCTGTAAATAAAATTTCGTTGCAAATCCATTGCAATGTGGTTGCAAATCTGCGGTTGTAAATTTTTAACTATTGCTTTGTAGTAAAAAATTTGCAATCGAAATTGCGTGACAAAAGACAATTTTTCTAGTAGTCTTCTTTCTCCTTTTGTATTATTTGTGAGTTATCAATAAATTGAGTTCGTGGGTGAAGTATCCAACTTATTTGGCTTTCATTCCAACAATTTGATCTAATCTGCTTTTTCATTAATAAAAGGGGACTAAAACTTACTCTCCAATAAAAAAAAGATTCAACTAATTAAAATAAAATAACATAATATAAAAAATAAATCAAATTATTATAATTTATTTTCCTAATAGATTATAGTTCATGTTTAAAATTAGAGCCTATGATAAATCTTTACCATATTTAATTATTATTATTTATTTCGTTATTACTAAAAATGAAATCTATCTCTAATATTTGCCATGTATAACGCCATATCTTGGTGCCTATTATGATAATTAGTCTGTCAATATCATAACTAATCTTGCAATATAATATCATACAAATGATACACTTTCAAAACAAATGTGCAAACTGTAAACCCTTCTTTATTCTACAAAGCTACCCCCATATATAAGTTGATACGGCACTCTTTTAAGTCCAATAATATCAATTGCAATTTTCACATCTCAGAAAGAACTCTTCTCGAAATAGTTCGGGCTTACAAGCTGAGGACAAAAAGCTGGAGGATAAATGAGAATAGAAAAACGAGAAGAAGAAACAAATGTTGAAATAATTTTGTTTTGAGATCTTTAATTATGGGCATGAATCGAATTAAATATTGTTGTCAAGAATCTCGGTATTCTTCGTCATTGTTGGAAAAAATGCGCTTGATTATTGACGTGTAAGTCTCTTCAATCCCAGGATCAAGGGCTGGCAGGCCAAGCTGGTCAATTATCCACTTAATGTAATCAAACTGCCAAAGAATATAAGAGCACTGTTTAGGTATAAAAGTGATTTGTATAAAAAGGCAACTATAAATTGTAATATGAAATATTTCATGCTTCAGTTTTTCAGAATAATGAAAAATGGAACCTCATGTAGGAACAAGCAGTGAGTATCATGCTCCGATTTTCCCTCTTCCTTTAATTGCAAATAATGGTTATCTATGGAAGCCGTCATATCCGTTTCCGAGGGCAAGGAGACCTTGCCGGATAGAACAGAAGCTAACCATTTTGCCTGTAGTTCTTTCACTAGGAAATTGGGAATAGCCTACACGAAAAGGAATTTCCTTGAACACATTATATTAACGCACATAATCCCTATCTATCAAAATATATATGTTTTTTGCACCAATATTCCGTAAGCAATAAAAAACACTATATATACAAATCGTGGTGATTATTTTTGAGTGAAAAAAATGCCGTAGCGAATTTCTGCAACGTTGTCAGTCGTAGGAAGAAAGATAGAAATGTATATGTGAATACAAAGTTCTACAGCCACAATATATGTGAAGAAAGTGTGAGCAAAAGTGTTAATAAAAAATATTACTTTTTTTATGGAAATGGAATTTAATGTTTGGTTTTATAGCCTTTGTTTGTTATAAGACCCTATCAATATAATAGATTTACATGAGTGATTGGAAAATATACTGAGGATACTGTATCATATATGCTTAGATGTTGATGCATTCTATTTCTATTTGCAACAAGTTTTGCAATGGCAGCAGCCTCTCTAATATTTAGAATCATTATTGAATCATTCATCTCAATGTGCATCTAAACATTTTTTTCTCAAAGCTAAATGCTGTTATGGAAGTGTATATGATAACTGAGGCTAAAACATTATATAAATAATAAAAAATAATCGGTTGTAAGGTACAACTAATATTGATTGTAAGACCTAATTATATTTGCATATGTAATAACACTCAATTATAATTGAAACTTCAAAACTCCTACGTATAATATTTAATAGAGGATGACTTGGCTACACCTGATTGACAAATTAGTGGTTGTGATGGGAGAATTAGAGCATCCAACTAATTACGTAAAACCATGAAAATTTATCATATTATGAACTTCCACTGTAAGAGCAACATTTTTATTGTTTCAGTTAAAATAAAAAGAACAAGTACAACCCATTATCAACGAATTATAATTACGTCACAATACCTTGAATGGAATGCCGATGAAGGATAACGACGGTGCAAATCGTGGGGGAAATATGTGCTTGTAGAGCGGGTGAATCCGATTGTTCTCAACCTTTATGTAACCATTTGTTTTCAGATCAAAAGGAAAGCTGTATTTGTATCTGAATCACATTTTCCGAACATTTCGATTAGTTAATAGCACTAGTATTAATATAAGTAAGGATGATTTGGAACACTATATATTAAGGTACCCTGTGCAGTACAAAATTGTGTCAACGACAAGCGAAGTGCCATCCTGAAAGAGCAGTGATCCATCTTCTTGAGCATCTATCACCTGACATTTGATGCAGACAGATGAGTCATCGATCTGTTTGAGAGTTTAATGTTCAAGTCTCTTCAACGTTTACATGAAATTAGTATTTAAACTCCATTAACTCTCCAAATGAGACCTTCTGAGCATTTCAATTTGTATTTAACTATATATATATGTTACTTAATAGTTAATATATAACAAGGCTTTGTGATTGGCTAAGATTTTAAGCAAAAAAAACCCACAATCATCTACCAAAAATAAACTTAATTCAAGTTGGCATGATGTTGACGACAAATCAGTCGGAGCTTTGAATTATTTTTAATCTATAAACAATGAAGTGATAATATAAGATTATTGAATATCTATTGGGAAAATACCATAGGATGTTGCCATAAATTTGTGTGGTTAGCGAGTTTGCCGAGTTTAATATCTGGAGACCTCGATGCAAGGTGGATTTCTTTGGCTACTGAGGCAAGTTCTCTAGAGATGTCAACGGCGCTTGGCCCATTTCCAACCACAACTATAATCTATCTACAATAAACAATGCATTGAGTCAATCCAAAACAAAAAGGGCATAGGAACTATGTTTTCATTAATACCTTATATTTTATCCTCAATGCTATTTTTCTTTACGCCAAATATCTCCACAAGTTTATCATAATTTTAGGCATATTGCACCGTAGCCTAAAGTTTTGGCAGTGTGTGTTGGTAAAAATCTTTTTGAAACATAACCACAAATCATATGTACCAATTCGATTAATTTTACACCTATCATTTAATTGAGTTAATAATAAGTGGCATTCAAATGATAAAACCTGGTCTCGGAACGGCTCCGGAGTGCGGTAGTTGTGGCTGTGTATTTGCCTTCCCGGCCAATTTTCAATTCCTTAAATCACAATCACAAGGCAAATGTTATCAGTTTATTTTAGCATATGTTATCCATGATTATCATAAGGCAAATGATAAAATAAAGAAAAAGAAACTTAGCCTGGCATAATCGATTCGGTTGCCTAAGCGTCAGCTATTAAATATAAAAGCTTAGGGAGCCAAAATATTAGCAATAAATAATATATATTTTTTTAAAAAAGTTTTCATAACTATTTATCACTATCTATTTGGTGACCAATAACTCCTACAAAATTGCCACAGTTGTGGCGACTAGGGCTCCAAATGATCGGCATACCGTTTTGCCAACAATTTCGAATTAAATTGAAATAAAATTTTAAAATAATTTGTTAACCGTTTTAAAAAATGGTAAAATTAAGTGATAAATTTAATCGCACGACCTTTATCTTGAAACGACAGTTGCAAAAGCCGCCATTGTTACTTTTTTATTGATATACTATTTTATTTATTTTTATAAGTAGAAACTATAATTAAATTAATCGATATAAATAATAAGTAATATTACTACTATATATTGTCTAAGTGATTCTAAATTTTTGATTTTAGTAAAGATTTTATGATGATAAAAGTTTATTTAGCTTAAATCAAAATTTATCGATGGTCAACCGTGTACTTTCGACCAGAACAATCAAAACTTGGTAATAGTAGGCAATTGAAAAAGTGGTAAATGGTATGGTAATGGTCAATGATCGAAAAATTGATAAATAATAATGGTAAATACTTTCGATCGCACCGTAAATACCTTCACCATTAAGGTAAAAAACTAAACCCAACCATTATAACATGAGATATTTGATATATTGTATTTTACATGGGATAGAAATTTTTTAATGTTACCTGCTAGTTAGAAAAAATTAGGCCTAATTATGAGAAAAATGGATACAAATTTGAATTGTTTTAAATACCCTTATTTTAAAAAAGTTAAATAAACTTAGGGTAGCCAAATCCTGGTGGTCCAAGGCCATGGCGGTTAGATCCAAGTGGCGGCAGCCAACTAATTTCTTTTTAAAGAAAAATTGTTGGAAACGGCCAATTATCTGGCCTTGGTCGGATAGGATCTAGCCCTCCGGCCATCACTAACACTTTTAAAAAAAATTTATAATTTGCAGCCACTCCTGTCAACATTAGCTACTAGGCGGGGGTGGCGATGGCCGTTGTCAAGGGCCAGATTTGGCTGGAGCCCTTAGTCTTCACCCGCCTTAGTCAATAGCACCTACGTTATTATTTTGAAAAAATATAAAATAAGTTGGTAGTTTTATCATTATAATAAAAAAATCTTTTTGATAATTATGCATAATTTTTTCATTAGTTGGTTATATTAAAATATTTCCTCCATTTTTGGTAAAAACCTCATAGAACTATGATGAAAAATAATAGATTCAACCCATCAATATAATTTATCTTTTTATTTAATTAAAATGTATTTTCAAAAAATAAAATTAATATCTTGGATATTATATGAGTTTATCAATCTTTGGCCGGCATATTATTTAAAGTGTAGGTCGGATAAGAATGCCACATAGATCTCGCCATACTCGGGCAACGTGACCATAAAAAAACATAGCTCTGGCCGGTTGTGACACGTGCCCGGAGCCAGTTGGCTGTCAAATAGGTCTTCGTTAGTAAAAACAGGTTGACTGGTCAATTTAGTTTTTTCTTTGGTTTTAAGAGATAGATCAGACCAAACTCATAATTATTGAGGACAATTTACTATTTTTTCCCTTGGTAGTATATAAAATTTCGCACCCATTCATAATTATGAATTAGTGAATAATTTACCTTTTTTTTCAAATAAAACTCAATAAACAATTCCTGTCTGGTTGGCTTTCGAACAAAAATAATGAAAATCATCAAATATTACTTCGTCATATATCTGAAATCATCAAGTCATCGAGTATTGCGATAAAGTCATAAGAAACTGTTTCTCTTTTATTTCCTTTTATGTTAAGAGACCATATTTAAATCATCATATTCTCTCAATTTCTCCCATTAGATGCATCATGGTTATAGTGGTTTTTGGAATACCTTTAGCATCAACTTAATTCACCAAAAAAATGAAAACTAAAAAAGATTCACTAATTAATTATAAGTATTCTCAAAACTAATATAGTAAAATTTACCATTAATATATCCGCTAGTTAGTAAACTATTTGAAAGGAACGTCCTAAAATTTATCATCATTCACTAGTTGAAAATTAGCTTTTATTTATTTAAATGTATTACATTTTAAGATAACTTAGATTTATGTAAAACTTGAATAAATTAATATAAAAATAAATATACGAACAAAATAAAAAATAAAATATCTACACAAAAAAACTATATTAAAAAAATATTATTATAATCTATTTTGATCCGGGAAAAGCGGACAGAAGTCGTACCTGGAATCTCAGCGAGCTGTGGCTGCGTGTAGTGCCCGTTGCAGACAACCACCGCATCAAAGACCTCCTCCTCCGTCGTCCCTGCCGCCAAGTTCTTCCACTCCACCACCCACCCCCCTTCTCCTTCTCCACCATCTCCAACCTTGCCACCTTCGCCCCAAACCTGATCAATTCCATCAACCCAAAGTCTTTCGCAAACTTCTCAACAAACGCAAGCACCTCCTCATGGCATGGGTAATCTCTAGCATCACCACCGTCCCTCACCACAAATGGGTAGTCAAGAAACCCCATCAACTTCCTGGGAAGATTGGTCCGCAGGCCCTTGTATAGATTGCTGTGAACGATCTCCCTGTTGGAGTCCGTACCCAGCAGGTCGGTCTCTGTGCGCGGGTCATATACCCAGAGACCCCCCACCCTGTCACCTTGCTCGAGCACCGCCACTCGATGGCCCTCTCGGCCGAGCTCCCTGGCCGTCAACAGTCCGGACAACCCTGCTCCAATCACCGCCACCTTGGTGGGCACGGCCATGCTTCACCGTCGATGCAACGGTGGAAGCTAATCCGGATGCAATCTTAATTGTCAGACGAAGTATTAGAATGCAAAATCTTATCTTTGATCACTTAATTTAAACTATCAAAGTTTCAATTTTTTTACTAATATCAAAGCGTAAGTCTTCGCGAGCCATTTCTTATGCGTATATGCTGTTGTTATGTCTACTTTCAATGGATGTACTCATATCAATAAAAAAGAGTTTAAAATGAAAAAATAACAGTTTTTATAAAATGAGGGATGAATGATTATCCCCTCTTATACGTATAAAAAAGTAGAGACTATGTGAGACTAAACTAATCCTTAGCCGCCGCGAGGTGCACCCGGAGTTGCCGTATAGGCCACTGATCCATATTTTACTTTTGAAATCCGATGCGTATGGGATGACATCGGATATCTAGTATCGGTATGTAACGTGTGTTTATATATATATATATATATATATATATATATATATATATATATATATATATGTATATATGCTGCAATGCACTGCAGCATTTTTGCAGCACATTGCAGCGCACGGCCCATAGGCCTCAAGTCCACACCCAACCTGTTCGACCCGCCTAACCCTGTCCAACTGCCCGCGTGTCTGAACCCGCTGCCCGTCCGACGTCGCCCGCCCGACAGCGCTGCCTGCTCGACCCTGCCGCCGCCCTGTGACCGACCCCCCTGCCGCGGCTTCCCTGGCAAGCGCCGCCTGCGGCCTTGCGCCCAGCCCCCTACCGCGACCGACCAACCCCACCACCCCACCGCAGCCCACCGGCCCCCGGACGGGCGGGCAGCTTGGGGGCTACGGCGGAGGGGGCGGGCAGGGGGGTCGACGCAACTTGGGACGGGCCGGCGGGCTGCGGTGGGGTGGTGGGGTTGGTCGGTCGCGGTGGGGGGCCGGGCTCAAGGCCGCGGGCGGCGCTTGCCGGGGAAGCCGCGGCGAGGGGAGGGGGGGTCGGTCGCAGGGAGGCGGCGCTGTCTGGGGGAGCCACGGCAGGGGGGGTCGATCGCAGGGCGGCAGGCGGGGTCGGACGGGCGAGCTGCCCGAGCCACAGCTTGCCCCAGGAGCCACAGCGGGTGGTTGGCTGCAGGGCGGCAAGCGGGTTCGGGCGGGCGGGTCGGACGTGGGTTAGCGGGTCGGCGGGTAGGGTTGTGGATTGAGGCCTGTGGGCCATTGGATTTTCATCCAACGACCCACGGGCTGTGCACTGCAGCCCTATATATATATATATATATTAAAATATTAAATAAAATATCACTTAAATTCAATTTTTTATGTAAACTCTAATAATTATTAAGTTAAATTCTATATAACTGATGAATGAACTAAAAATAACTATATATCTCACATCTAAACGTAAAATTATTTTGTAGATAAACATGATAATAATTATTTTGTTAAATTTCATAATAATAAAAAATATTTTTCTTGTACTAATATAATAATAAAGCACTAATTATATCCAAGACAAAATTAATAGTAACATTTTTGAAAAAAACTATTTTATTCTATACAAAATTTAAAAAAATATGAATGTATAAATGATAAAACAGCTGTTAAGAGTGAAAAAAATAAAAGATAAAAAATAAATGAAAGAGGAACACTCATCTATTTTTTTATTTTTTACTATAAATTATATAAAAAGAATAAAATCATAATATTTACTTAAATATGGGTGAAAAGTGTGTGTAGATGATAGTTTTGATTATATTTGGAATATAAATGCATATTTTTAATTTTATAAATCATCAGAATGCTTACAAAATAAAAATTTCCGATTGAACTGTATCGGAGGTATCAGCTAAGTATCAGATCGATGTTTTGTAAATCTATTTTGTATTGGCTTCATTGCGATATCATACGGCAATCAATGGCTGGACCCTTCTCCCCTCGCCGGAGTATTGTACCCTTATCTCCCCCAACACTTCCCAAGGGATGCATTTAATCATCTACATTAATTATACTCTACAAGAAATGCATCCCTGCATCATTTACCTCCTCTGGTGGCATTGAGCAAAGGTGGCTAATGGAACGGGAGACGGAGGAAGCAGTTAGGGATGTAAACAAGCCAAACCTGCTTCGCAAGCATTTTACTTTCGGCTCAATTCGGCTTGAACTCATGCTTGTTAATTTTGTGCTCGAAAAAATACTCAGCTAGAAATGCATAGTTTATTGAACAATGAACGAGTTTGAGCTAAGCAGTGTTCGGCTCAGCTTAGTTTGAAACTTGAGCTCAATGTATTCAAACTTGAAAAAATACTCGACTCGACTCGGCTCATTAATACTATTGAGGTCACATTAAACTTATATAATGTTGGAAATAAATGTTTGATCCTATATAAATCAAGCATGAGCCAAGTACAAACACTTGCTCAGCTCGAGCTCGACTCGAAAACTAACACGAGCTAAGCCTAAACATCATGAATTTTGGATGAGTTCGGCTCAACTCATGATACATTAAAACTCATCAAGCACTAATACAAGCTCAAACATACTTGTCAAAAATCATATCGAATTCAAAAACATCCTTGGTCAATTCAGCTTGGCCCTTAAAGGTGGATGGCAAAAAGAAGGGATGATTTACTGTGAAGGGAAAAGGGAGCGGGTCGCTTCTTCATAAGCAAGGTGAATATTCTGACTTTCCATGTATTTAATTTATTTATCATTGTCTCCCATTCAACAAAGTCCTATAGAATTTGTACGTACTTACTGTCGACCGAAGTGCTTCATCGAACTCAGCTCATGTGTTATCATTTACACACATATACATATATATATATAGTACGAGAATATAGAGATTTTAAGTTAGTTCAACTAAAAAATATAAGACAATTTAATATATAAATTTACAACTTATAAAACACAATTTAAAAATTAAATAAAAACAAACTAAAAAAGTTTTTTTGTTATATGAAATATCAGTTAATCTCACTCATTTCTCATATAAAAAATAGTAAATATTTGTGCAAATAAAACATATCTTTTCATAAAATAATAAAATAGTTGACAAAAACAGTCAACTCAAGAGGATATTTTTTTAAAAAAAAAACAACAAAACATTCAGTGTGAAGAGAATGTCAAATTAAGAATTAAAAAATTATGAGAAATCTATAATAAAAGTTTGTAATGCAAAGTATTTATCAAAAAAGAACGCCAAATTAAATAAATGCAAAACTATTGAGAATTTTGAAATAAAAGTTTTGAATGCAAGTAAATCCAATTTAAAATTCAAAGCCAATTCAATATATAAAAAGTAACTCATATTTTATAGTTTAAAAATTAAATTACCTTCAATAAAGAAAATGAACACCATAGATATTCAATGAAAAGAGAATGTCAAATTTAAAAAAATGAAAAATTGTCGAGAAATCTGAAATAAATAATTGGAAAGATTATAATTAGTAGCAAAATTTAAGTAAATCCAATTTAAAATTGAAATTAATTCAATATATAAAGAATACAACTCATAATTTATAATTAAGAAAATTTTCAAATAAAAATGTCCTTTGCGTTTTTGTTTTGTGATGTTTGTTTCGTGTTGAGTTGAATTAAGGGTTTGGTGGGAAGTGCCCTTCTTTTGTAAAGAAATCGTGCAGATAAAATAAAAATAAAAATAAAATGTCATGAGTGAGGAAACATAAAGAATTTTTTCATAGTTCTATAGGATTCGACTTGAATCTCTAACTTAGTCCACGATAATTTGATAAATACGAATTCATTATTTTTTTATTTTTACAAATTATACTAAGATATTAAAATTTTTTGCCTTTAATAACTTCGACTTTCATGTCCTTTTTTGCCTCCTTATGATTTTCGAATCTTTAAAATAAATTCACCGTTACATCTATAACGTCAAAAAATAGTAAGGTACCAAGTTTCACCTCAATGCCAAGAAGGCTTAAAAATTTTACTTTAAATGTGTGGCGTACACAAGCCATGATCTTTTCAGTGTACACCAAGCTTTAGGTTGTGCACATTGTACCAGTTCAAGTTGTTAATTGCGACGGGTCCGTCGGTCTCAGTATCAAGCAGCCGGGTCACGGACAGAATGCTGGTCACGGGTTCACAATGAAGATAGCACACTCAGTTTCAACTTTTCTTGGGTATGCTTGGACTCGAGCGATGTACAGTGAGCTACAATCTTCTTCCTCTTCGCCGGCTTCGGTGACGGCGATTGTAGCATAATGCCTCGTGGGTTGTAATAGAACACTCCTTGGGATGAGAGGAGTCTATTGGGCCGACTCCGGTGATCAGCACCGCTGGAAGCCGTTGAAATATGGCCTAGAAACACAAAGTTAGCGAGGATGCTCTACCTCTCCAGCGACTATGGAGGTAACAGGTGTCGGAAGCCAGCCTAGATCAATAAATGGTTGGAGGGGAAGATTCTGGTGATAACTCTGTGGACGGAGGTGATTCTTGTTGTATGGCTGGTAGCCTCTTCTTTTAGGGCTACAATCACAAGCTCTTTTCCCTTGTCAACCTGTTGGAATTTCTTAGCAGGTGCCATCGATAACTAAGAACAAAAGAGGATGAATTGATGGAATAGGTAAAATGAAAATGAAAATGAATTTTAAAAACAACACAAAAAACAAAGTCAGTTTCTTCTCCATGTTCTTATATACACACCTCCCATTAATACCTCATATTCTTTCTTGAAATTACATTTTTGCCCTCCCCAAAACTATTAATCTTCCAACTAACTTTAGCTGTATCAATACCTCCCCACCAAAGAAACCTTGCCCACAAGGTTGAACATACAGAAAAAAAGAGCAAACAAAGTATTGCAATTGGAATACAGACTTGTTGAGTAGACAAAGCAAAAGAGTTAACCCAATATATTTGTGGAATACAAACATGTTGGTAGTTCGGTATGAACTCTAACATCTGCCACCACAGCTGATTTCAATAGGGAGACATGAAAAACATCATAAATTTGACTGCTATTCAGAAGCTGTAATCTATAGGAAACCTTCCCAATTCTCTCAACAGCAGTAAATGGACCATAGTACTTTGTTGCTCGTTTGGTGGTGTTTTTCGATCTAATTGAATGTTGGCGGTATTGTTGTAGCTTCAAATAAACTTTTTGCCCAATCTAGAACTCATTATCTCTTCTTCTTAAACCATGGTAATGCTTCATCATAGTTGCACACTCTTCAAATTCTCCCTCAACCTGAACAAAAGTTGATCCCTTGTGCATAAAGTGGAGTCTACTTCATACAACCAGAAGTACCTGGCATATAAGATAAAAGTGTGGGTGGCGACATATTATAGACTGCTTCAAAAGGTGTCATTTTAATTGTGGACTGGTAACTTGTATTATAACAGAATTCTGCCCATGCTAGCCACTTCGCCCGTGTATGATACTTTCCATTTGTGAAACAACGAAGATATTGTTCTAACATGCTATTGATAACTTCTGTTTGTCCATCGGTTTGTAGATGATATGTGGAACTATAATTGAAAGCCACTCCCTAAAGACAAAATAACTCATTCCAAAAAACACTTGTGAACGTACTATCTCTATCACAAACAATTGATGTGGGCATCCCATGCAACTTGAAGATATTATCATAGAACAATTGAGCTATGGCAGCTGCTGTAAATGGATAGGAGATAGTCATAAAATGGTTGTACTTGGACAATCTGTCTACAACTACAAATATTGAATCTTTGCCCAAACTCATATTGAATCTTTGCCCAAACTCATTGGAAGTCCTGTGATAAAATCCATTGAAATAGGTATCCAGATCTCTTGTGGTATGGGAAGAAGCTCGAGCAATCCTAAAGGTAACATTGTAGAGTATTGGAACCATTGGCAAATATCACGATTTCTAATAAATGTGACCACATCTTGATGCATTCTTGACCAGTAAAAGACAGCTCTTAATCTCTTGACAGTTTTAAGAACCCTTTCGTGTGTTCCATAATAAAACTCTTTTAAAATGGTAGGTATCAGATCAGAAACCAAATAAATTCTGCTTTTGTAAAACACAAGCTCATCCCTATATGTCATCTTTGTTGATAATTTCCCCTCATGGAACTTTTGCAGTAGTTCTTGAAGTGTATGATTAGTCAAGTATGAAGTTTTGATCTCTTGGATCAATTGAGGCACTGGCATTGAAATTGCAATAATACTCAACTGGTTTTCCTCTCCTTCATGCAATTCGAATTGCTGAATTGAAGAACCATCAAACTATCTCGATAGGCCATCACCAACCTTGTTTTCCTTCCCTGGTTTCTACTCAATATTGAAGTCATATCCAATTAGTTGGTAAGCCACTTTTGTTGTGCTACAGTGTGAACGTTTTGCTCCCACAAATATTTCAAACTAGCATGATCAATCCTAACGATGAACTTGTGTCCTAATAAATAATGGCACCATTTTTGGATAGATAATATCAAAGCCAATATTTCCTTTTCATATGTGGACATGAGATGATTTCGGCTATGAAGGGCTTTGCTAAAATGTGCAATAGGTTGCCTTTCCTACATCAACACAACACATATTCCCACTCCACTAGCACCACATTCTACCACAAAAGGCAGTGAAAATTAGGAATAGCTAGGAGTGGAGCTTTTGTTAAAGCTTCTTTCAGATCATTGAATCTTTTCTCTGCCATTTCATCCTAAACATAAGCATCTCTTCACAATAGATCATTAAGTGGGGCAGCTACGGTTGCTTGTTGATAAATTTTCTATAATAACCTGCCAAGCCTAAGAACCCTCGAATCTATTTGATTGATTTCGGTATTGGCCAGTTAACAATTGCATATGTCTTATCCAAATCCATATTCACTCCTTTTGTTGAAATCACATGATCCAAATACTTCACTTCCCAAATGCCAAAACTACAGTTTTCTTTTCTAGCAAATAGTTGTTGCTCTTTTAGAACACACAAGGTGATTTCCAAATGTTGTAAATGGTCACTCCATGTCTTACTATAAACCAATATGTCATAAAAACCAAGATAAAGTTTCGAAGATACTTGGCAAAGATGGAATTCATCAAAGCTTGAAATGTGGAAGGATGCCTTGGTGAGTTTGAAAAGTTGTTTTGTGTACATCATCCTCATGCATTCGAATTTGATAATAACTCGATCTTAAATCAAGCTTTGAAAAATAAGATGTACCATTTAATTCGTCCAAGAGCTCATCAATATTGGGTATTAGAAATTTGTCCTTGATTGTCACCTTGTTTAATGCTCTATAATCCATACGCATCTTCCATCACCCATCTTTTTTCTTCACCAATAAAACAGGAGATGAATAGGGACTGGTTGTGCTTTGAATGATGTTTGCTTCTAACAATTCCTTAACCTGCCTTTCCATCTCATTTTTCTAAAAATATGGGTAGCAATATGGTTTAATAGCCATTGGTCCTACTCCCCTTTTCAATGGAATCCTATGGTCATGTTCTCTCTTGGGAGGAAGGGTTGTGGGTACTTGAAACACCCTCTCGAATTTTTGCAACAACACTTGCAATTATTGTTGCTCTTCATCCATTATAGAACTGTAAAGCTGAAAACATTGTCTTGATCCATCCAAGAGATGTAAATCCATAAGAAGTCCATGTTTTCTCTTCTTTAATGTATGCGACATCTACATGTTGCTGCACAATTGAGTAGGCAGAGTTACTAGTCCTTGCAATGATGAGTGAACTCCATATTTGGTAAAAGACATAGTCAATGATTCAAAATTCCACATAATCGATCCCAATGTTTTCAACCATTGAATACCCAAGACAATATCGAACTCTTCTAACTGCAATGCAAAAAATTCAGAAAGGATAGTATGCCCAAGTAGCTCAAGAACTATATTTACACATTTCCCTGCACAGATCAGATGTTGTCCATTTGCAACTTGCACCTTCAATATATTACTAGGCTGAACCTTGAGCCTCAGCCTTTGTACTATCTTTGTATTAATGAAGTTATGTGAACTTCCTGAATCTATTAAGACGGACACCTGTTGGCCATAAATTCTACCGAACATTCTCATCGTGTTCGATGTGGAGTTGCCTATAAGAGCATTCAATAAAATAGCCGGTAAATTATCATTAATGTTAGAATCTTCACCTTGTATGGGATCTTCTTCACTTTCTTCTGAACCCGCCTCATCTAATATGCCTTCAATCCAAAATAGCTACTTACATTTATGTCCTAGACTGTATTTTTCATCACATTGGAAACACAACTCCAACTCCTTTCTTTCTTCTCCTAATTGACAGTTATTTTTTGACAGCTCCTAATTCTTTCGAAATTTGTGCACTAGCATTTGTAGTAGTTACACCTACATTTTCTTGTTTGGCTCTATCAATTTGGGAATCCCTAACCAGCCTCTACTTCTCAGTTTGTATTGAACCCTGCTTTCCACTAAAGCCTTAGGTTCAAAGTGCTTAACTAATCCTTATGCCTCTAGTAGAGTTATTGGCCTTTGTGACTTGACTTCCACTCTCAATTGCAACTTAAGGCCACACGTGAAATTACTAATCTTTTGTCTTTTTGTCATGTTACCAGCTCTAGGAAGAAGTCGGTTGAATCTGGTAATGTAGTCTCTGACTGCACCATCTTGTTTTAGTCTTGTTAAATCTCCATAAAAATCCTCATAATCAATAGGGTCAAATCTCCGATTCATAGCATCCATCAGATTTTGCCAAGATATCTCTTCTTAGAGTTCTTCAATCATATCAAACTAAATCAAAGCGTCATCTTCCAGATGATAGGTAGCTAGTCCAACTTGAAACTGTGGTTTCACCTTATGTAACCTGAAAATTTTTCCCATCGACTAAACCATGGAACTAGATTTTTTGTACCATCATACTTTGGAAAAGTCATTTTCACTGCCCTCAGATAATTGTCATCTTGAGGATTCCTTGGAAATCCTCTTGATCCACCACTTGAAGATTTAGTTTTCAAATGATCAATAGCATGATGTGGATTCCTCCCACCACTTCGCCTAATTTCTGAAGGAATTTCCGATCGACGAGATTGAGGCATTTCATTGATCATGTTACATTCACTTACATTCTTTGCTTCCACATTTGCAATAGGAACAAAAGGATTTACCACACTTTTATTATTATCACCACTCTTGATTTTGAAAAATTCGTCAAATCGAGACAATAATTTAAAAAGTGCATATAATAATTGAGATTGTACCTTCCAACTATGCACTTGCTCCTTTCCCAATCTCAATCAATTCTTCTCCCATTGGAACCAACGGAGCGGCTACCTTTGCTTCCTCGACTAGCTCTAATACCAATTTGGCAGCCCCTTCTTCGGGGGCTACAATCACAAACCCTTCTCCTTTATCAACCTGTTTGAATTTCTTAACATGCACCATGGATAACTAAGAATAAGAGAGGATGAATGGATCAAATAGGTAAAATAAAAATGGAATTGAATTTTGAAAATAATACCAAAAATTTTTTTTCCCCCTGCTCTAACATACGCACTTCCCTTTAATACCTCATATTTTTCCTAAATTACATTTTCCTAAACCCTTTATTTGTGTCAATTGCCCAGATCCAGGTCCTATGCCACGGGGACTTATTTCCAACAGTTGGATCGACTTATCCTGTTGTATGTTGTATGGCGAGTAAAAGGCAGCAAGGCTTGGCTTGTGATGATATTCTGCAATGTAAGGATTCCAACGGTGCTGGTCTTATGGTCGGATGTGGCTCTGGGTGGCCGGAAAGTCCGTCAGAAGTGGACGACTTGCTACCATTTCTACTGTTCGCTACACTTTCTCCAATGTTTGGGCTCCTTTTTCCGGCTGATACTTGTTGTATGCAATGAGGTGAACAATCTTGCAGCTGTTGGAGGTCCGGAAACTTCTCCGGTTGGCCGGGATGGGAGCCACAAGTTGGGGATTTGACCACTTCTTTCGGTCTGGAACTGCGGCTTCCTCTTCACATTGGCGGCGAGTTTGCTTCAAGCTTCTCCGATTGTGGCTTTGGGCAGTGATTTGTTGTCTACAATCCGAGGTATCAATGGAATTTGCGTCGTTGCCAGATATGGCTGGCCGGAAGGAGGTTTGCAAATTGGCAAGAATCCACCCATAACTAAAGATTGTGCTATGGGCTCCACTTTGGGCACCGGTCTCGGGGCAGAGGCTGTCGGATTTGGTGGGAAAACAGGCTCGAAATTGGCCTCTTGCTGCTGTTTTCTACTGCTGCACTGCTTCGTCGTGATTCTCCACAGGTGGTTGTGGACGATCTGTACTTGATAAAATGGCTACTCGCAGGTTCTCCACAGCTCCGGCAGGGGGCTTCTCTTTACTTTTCTGGCCTGGATAGGCTTCGCCGCAGTGGTGCTCGGCTGGGTTGTGTTGGGGGCACTCTAGTCTGTCAACCAGTGGTCTTGGGGTTCGCCAGAGCAGCTCCTCTCCTCCTCTCATCCTTTCTTATTTGCTCCACCATTGAAGGAGACATATCCTCACCTATCTCCTCTGATCCTCCTTTCTTCATCTGTGAAATGTGAACGTGGAGAAGGAGGGTCTTGGCTAGCTTGACCATGATTGCTCAACAAACAATGCATGTGGTTCAACCATGCATCGTGGTGGGTTGTGGCACACAACTTGGACGAATAAAAATAAAAAATTTTAAAAAAATTAATGGAAAGAGAATGTCAAATTTAAAAATGAAAAAATTATGGAGAAATATGAAATAAAAGGTTTGGATGCATATAACGTAGTACCGTTTAAGTAAATCCAATTTAAAATTGAAATCCAGTTCAATATATAAAGTATATAACTCATAAATTATAATTATAAAACAAAATTTAGATAAAAGAAAAATAAAAATTTCCTTCACATTTTGAAAAATACAAAATAATTTAATGGAGGAGAATGGCAAACTAAGACAATGAAAATTTATAGAAAAAATTGAAATAAAAATTTTGAATGCATAATAAGTTGTAACGTTTAAGTAAATCCAATTTAAAATTGAAATCCAATTAAATATATAAAGAATATTTTCACAATTAATAATTATAAAAAAATTCCAATAAATAAAATAAAAATTCCTTCATGGTTCAGAAAATAAAAAACCTTAGAAAGAGAATGCAAAATTAAAAAATGAAAAATTATTGAGAAATTTGAAATAAAAATTTTAAATCCATATAATAATAGTAAAGTCGACGGTCAGCCACGGTGGACAAACAGGGGTGGTTGTCGGTAGGGTAGGCTGCGTGTTCACAGTTGGGGCACATGTGTTGAACCTGCCTTAGGCGTGCGTTGACGCGCACACCCTAAATGGGCGTGCACATGCTAGAAATTATTTTTCCCAAATTTCAAAAATTGTGATAGGTGTTTTGTAATTGTGCGGCAGTCACAAAATATATTTTGTATATTACTGACTGCATTTACAATGGTTTATCTGCGGTTACAATTAATTTTTTCCAGGTTCTTATTTTTTCGACCGGGTTTGTAGCCGGTAATTTTAGTTACATTTTTTCCCATGTTTTATTTTTACAACTGCATTTGCAACTGCATATTTCAGTTGCGAACTTTTTTTCCATGTTCTTATTTGCATCCACTTTATCCGGTCGCAAAAATTTGGGTGTAAAACCTATTGCAATGCGGTTGTAAATAAATTTTGGTTGCAAATCTATTGGAACGCGGTAGAGCGGTTGCAAATCTGCAGTTGTAAATTTTTAACGATTGCTTTGTAGTCACAAATTTGCAACCGAAATAGCGATGACAAAAGACAATTTTTCTACTAGTCTTCTTCTCCTTTAGTATTATTTGTGTAGTTATCAATAAATTAAATTCATGGATGAAGTATCCAACTTATTGGGCTTGCTTGTAAATGTCCACAACTTTCATTCCAATGACCCTTCATGGGCTTTCTATTTTGAGAATGATATCCTAATTTCTTCCCTCCGCGGCCTAAGCCCAAATTTGATCTAATCTACTCCTTTATTAATAAAAAGGGAGTTAAACTTACTCTCCGATAAAAAAAGATTCAACAAATCAAAATAAAATAGCATAATATAAAATAAATCAAATTATTATAGTTTATTTTCCTACTAAATTATAGTTCATTTTAAAATTAGAGTTTATGATAAATCTCTAATATATTTAATTATTATATTTTATTTCAATATTAATAAAAATGAAATCTATCTCTAATATTTGCCATGTATGACGCCATATCTTGCCGCCTATTATGATAATTAGTCTCTCAATATTATAACAGTACCAATCATGCAGTATAATATCATACAAATGATACACTTTCAAAACAAATGTGCACAAAGTAAACTCTTTTTATTCTACAAACCTACGCCCATATATAAGTTGATACGGCACTCCGAGTCCAACAATATTAAATAGCAATAAATTTCACATCTCAGACAGAACTCTTCTCAAAATAGCTCGGGCTTACAAGCTGAGGACAAAAAGCGGGAGGATAAATGAGAATAGAAAAACTTGAAGAAGAAGAAACAAATTTTGAAATAATTTTGTTTTGAGACCTTTAATTGTGGGCATGAATCGAATTAAATATTGTTGTCAAGAATCTCGGTATTCTTCGTCATTCTTGAATAAAATGCGCTTGATTATTAACGTATAAGTCTCTTCAATCCCAGGATCAAGGGCTGGCAGGCCAAGCTAATCAATAATCCAGTTAATGTAATCAAACTGCCAAAGAATATAAGAGCACTGTTTAGGTACAAAAGTTATTTGAATAAAAAGGCAACTATAAATTGTAATATGAAATATTGCATGATTTAGTTTTTCAGAATAATGCTCCGATTTTCCCTCTTCCTTTAATTGCAAATAATGGTTATATATGGAAGCCGTCATATCCGCTTCCGAGGGCAAGGAAACCTTGCCGGATACAACAGAAGCTAACCATTTTGCCTGTAGTTCTTTCACTACGAAATTGGGAATAGCCTACACGAAAAGGAATTTCCTTGAACGCATTATATTATTACACATAATTCCTATCTATCAAAATATATATGTTTTCTACAACAATTTTCGTAAGCAATAAAAAACACTATATACACAAATCGTGGTGATTATTTTTTAATGAAAAAAATGCCGTAGCGAATTTCTCCAACGTTGTTAGTCGTAGGAAGAAAGATCGAAATGTATATATGAATACACGTTCTACAACCACGATATATCTGAAGAAAGTGTGAGCAAAAGTGTTAATAAAAAATATTACTTTTTTATGGAAATGGAATTTAATGTATGGTTTTATAGCCTTTGTTTGTTGTAAGACCCTATCAATACAAAAGATTTACCGAGTGATTGGAAATTATAGTGAGGACACTGTATCATGTATGCTAGGACGTTGATGCATTCTATTTCTTTAGTATCATCATTGAATCATTCATCTCAATGTGCATCTTTTTTCTCTCAAAGCTAAATGCATCTAAAGTTATGGAAGTGTATATAATAACTGAGGCTAAAACATTATATAAATAATAAAAATAATCGGTTGTAAGGTACAACTAATATTGATTGTAAGACCTAATTACATATGCACAGTTAATAACACTCAATTATAATTGAAACTTCAAAATTGCTACGGATAATATTTAATAGCAGATGACTTGGTTACACCTGATTGAGAAATTAGTGGTTGTGATGGGAGAATTAGAGCATCCTAAGTAATTATGTCAAAACATCAAAATCTATCATATTATGGACTTCCACTGCAAGGGCAATATTTTTATTCTTTCAATTAAAATAAAAAGAACTAGTACAACCCATTATCAACGAATTATAATTACGTCACAATACCTTGAATGGAATATCGATGAAGGATAACGACGGTGAAAAGCGTGGGCGAAATATGTGCTTATAGAGCGGGTGAATCCGATTGTTCTCAACCTTAATGTAACCATTTGTTTTCAGATCCAAAGGAAAGCTGTATTTGTATCTGAATTACATTTTCCGAACATTTCGATTACTTATTAGCACTAGTATTAATAAAAGTAAGGATGATTTAGAGGACTATATATTAAGGTACCCTGTGCGGTACAAAAGTGTGTCAACGACAAGCGAAGCGCCATCCTGAAAGAGCAGCGATCCATCTTCGTGAGCATATATCACCTCACATTTGATGCAGATAGAGTGGCATCGATCTGTTTGAGAGTTTTAATGTTCAAGTCTCTTCAACGTTTACATGAAATTTGTATTTAAACTCCATTAACTCCCAAATGACACCCTCTGAGCATTTGAATTTGTATTTAACTATTTACGTGTTACTTATTAGTAAATATATAACAAGGCTTTGTGATTTACTAAGATTTTAAGCAAAAAAACCCCCATACATCTACCAAAAATAAACTTAATTCAAGTTGGCATGATGTTGACGACAAAACATTCGGAGCTTTGAATTTTTTTATCTGTGAAAAATGCAGTAATAAAGCAAGGTTATTGAATATCTATTGGGAAAATACCATAGGATGCTGCCATATATTTGCGTGGTTAGCGAGTTTGCCGAGTTTAATATCTGGAGACCTTGATGCAAGGTGGATTTCTTTGGCTACTGAGGCAGGTTCTCTAGAGATGTCAACGGCGATTGGCCCCTTTCCAACTAGCTACAATAAACAATGCATTGAGTCAATCCAAAACAAAAAGGGCATAGGAACTATGTTTTCATTAATACCTTATATTTTATCCTCAATGCTATTTTTCTTTACGTCAAATATCTCCGCAAGTTTATAATAATTTGAGGCATATTGCACAGTAGCCTAAAGTTTTGGCTGTGTGTGTTGGTAAAATCCTTTATGAAACATATGTACGAATTCTATTAATTTTACTCCTATCATTTAATTGAGTTAATAATAAGTGGCATTCAAATGATAAAACCTGGTCTCGGAAGGGCTCCGGAGTGCGGTAGTTGTGGCTGTGTATTTGCCTTCCCGGCCACTTTTCAATTCCTTAAGTCACAATCACAATGTTGTATGGTTGTTAGACTCCTGTCAGTTTATTTTAGCATATGTTGTCCGTGATTCTCATAAGGCAAATGATTAAATAAAGAAAAGAAACTTAGCCTTGTATAATCGATTCGGTTGCCTAAGCGTCGGTTGTTAAATATTAAAGCTTAGGGAGCCAAAATTTTAGCAATAAATAAAGATATATAAAATTTTTATTTATTGTTGTTTAAATTTTTTCACAACTAATTTCGTGACCAATAACACCTACAAAATTATCACGGTTGATGTGGTGACTAGGGCTGCAAGTGGTCAGCTGGTATACCGTTTTACCAACCATTTCAAATTATATTGAAATAAAATTATAAAATATTATTTAACCGTTTAAAATAATGGTAAAAGTAAGTGGTGAATTTAACCGCATTGCCTTTATCGTGAAACGATAGTGGAAGAAGCCTGTGTTGTTACCCTTTTACTAATTTACTATTATATTTATTTTTAAAAATAAAAATATAATTAAATTGAATAATATGAATAAAAAATAATATTATTACTATATTTAATTACAAGTTTATATTGTTATATCTGCTTAATAGTTGGTTTAACATAAATATTGTCTAAGTGATTTATGATTTTAGTAAGGATTTTATGATGACAAAAATTCATTTAGCTTAAATCAAAATTTATTGATGGTCAACTATTTACTTTCGACCAGAATGGTCAAAAGTAGATAGTAGTAGGCAATCGAAAATATGGTAAACTGTGCGATAGCAGTCAATAATCGAAAAATTAATAAATAATAATGGTAAATACCTTCGATCGCACCGTAAATACCTTCACCATTAAGGTAAAAAACTAAACCCAACTATTAAACAGGTACTTATTTAACTATTCAAACTATATTTTTAGATAAAAAATAGAATTATATAATAATAATACATATTCTAAAAGTTGAGCTAAGTAAAAATAAATAGTTTAAATATATAAATGAGATATTTGATAATTGTATTTATAAATTATCGTTATAAACTAAATTATAAATCAAGAATCAGTATCAACTAGTGGGTAACCATTACACTATTACCAAATCATATTTAACCATTTATTAATAATGCCAGAATCCATATAATTTTATTAGATTAATACATTAATAGATTAAGAAAATGATAATAAAAATATTTTCCTTGATGGTGTGTCATAGTTTGTCAAATTATCAAATTAAAATATAGTACAATTTTGGTCACGATTATGCCATCAATATTTAACCAGTTAATGATGGTGTTGTAGTCCACGGTGTAAGTGATTATTTTTTAAAAGTATGGGTGTAAGTGACACTTTGTGTAAAAGCATAGGGTATAAGTAAATTTATCTAAATCCTATGTAGTCGACTACTAAGTTTAGAAGCCATTAGATGTAAGCGCCATTTACAATTAATTAGCAAAGATATCACGCTAGGCGCGACAAATATTTGGCTGAAGGCCTTGGTCGTCACTTGGCTTGGCCGGTAATGCCTAGGTTATTATTTTGGAAAAAATTATTTTTTTAAAAATAGGAGGGTAATTTTGTCAGGATAATAATTTTTCACTAGTCAGTAATATTAAAATTTTTTCACTTTTTGGTAAAAAACTCATAGAACTATGATGAAAAATAATAGATTCAACCCATCAATATAATTTGTTTTTTATTTAATTAAAATTTATTTTCAAAAATTAAAATTTATATCTTGGATATCATATGAGTTTATCAATCTTTGGCCAGAATATTATTCAAGTGTTGGTCGGATAAGAATGCCACATAGATCTGGCCATAGTCGGGCTACGTTTTGGCTCTCGCCGGCCATGACAGGCGCCCAAGCCAGTTGGCTAGTTTTTCTTTTTTAGTAAAGGCATACTTGTCCAGCTAGTATTTTCTTTTGTTTTAAGAAATACATCAGACCAAACTCATAATTATCGAGGACCATTTACTATTTTTTCCATTGGTATTATATAAAATGTTGCACCCACTCATAATTTTGAATTAGTGAATAATTTAACCTTTTTTTTTCAAAGAAAACTCAATAAAAAAATTCTGGGTAAAATAAAGTCGTCAAATATTACTTCTTCGTGTGCTTCTCACAAGTCATGGGTAGAATGAAGTCATCAAAATCTGTTTCTCTTTTATTTCCTTTTGTAATGAGACTCCATTCTTAAATCATCTCCAACCTCACCATCTTCACCCCAAACTGGATCAACTCCATCAACCCAAAGTCTTTCGCAAAGTTTTCAACCAACGCCAAGCACCTCCTCATGGCATGGGTCATCTCTGGCATCACCACCGCCTCACCACAAATGGGTAGTCAAAAAACCCCATAAATTGTCAAAAAACCATTAACTTTCTTTCTGTACCTTACCCCTGTTGGGCCTTTTGAGCCCCCAAAAGAACTTACAATAAGTGTCACAGACCTCTCTTAACCTAAAAATTAACTTAAAGAATAAGGTTTTTTCATTAGTCTATAAACAACTCACCAACATTATCCACGACTGATGTGGGATAAATCCAACAACTTTCTTTTACACATCGGGGAAAGTTAACTTAAGGAATAAGGTAAACAACTCACCGAAAGTTAACTTAAGGAATAAGGTTTTCCCATTAGTTTATAAATAACTCACCAACATCATCAATGACTAATGTGAGATAAACCCAACAACCCCCTTTCACACATCATGTGTCCTTGAAATCATCATCGTTTGAGATCAGACAACACCCATCAGACAAACTCCCCTCAAATCATCAGGTTGGCTATGAAGGAAACTCCGACAAACTCCCCTCAAATCATCAGGTTGGCTATGAAGAAAACTCCCCCTCAAATCATCAGGTTGGCTATGAAGGAACAAACTCCCCTCAAATCATCAGGTTGGCTATGAAGTAAACTCCGACAATCTAGCGTAGGCAAACACCAAATCCTAAGATCATAACTTGGATCTAATATCACTTCTTTGGTCCTTTCCCAACCAAGCTCTGATATCATTGTTAGGCCTTTTGGGCCCCTAAAAAGAATTTGCAATAGGTGTCACTAGCCTCTCTTAATCCAAAAGTTAATTTAAGAAATAAGGCTTTCTCATTATCCTATAAACAACTCATCAACATTATCTATGACCGATGTGGGATAAACCTAACACTATCTCCCTGTTGGAGTCCGTGCCCAGCAGGTCAATCTCTGTGCGCGGGTCATATACCTAGAGACTCCCCACCCTATCACCTTGCTCGAGCACCGCCACTCGATGGCCCTCTTGATCGAGCTCCCTGTCTGCCAATAGTCCAGACAACCCTGCTCCAATCACCGCCACCTTGGTGGGCATGGCCATGTTGCACCGTCGATGCAACAGTGGAAGCTAATCTGGATGCAATCTTAATTGCCAACCGAAGTATTAGAATTCAAAAATCTTATCTTTGATCACTAGATTAAAAATATAAAAGTTTCAAATTTTATACTAATATCAAAGCGTAATTCTTCGTGAGCCATTTCTTATGCGTATATGCTGTTGTTATAACTACTTTCAATGTATGTACTTATATTAATAAAAAAGAGTTTAAAATGAAAAAATAATAGTTTTTATAAAAGAAGGATGAATGATTATCCCCTCTTATATCTATAAAGAAGGGAGAGACTATGTGAACCGAAACTAATCCATAGCCACCACAAAGAGGTAATTCTACCCGGAGTCTGCCGTATTGGTGTAACATAAATTAAAAAAAGTAACATTTTTTTGGAGAAAAACTATTTTATTCTGTACAAAATTAAAAAAATATAGATGTAAAATTGATAAAGGGGCTTTTAAGAGAGAAAAAAATAAAAGATAAAAGAAAATAAATGAAAGAGGAATACTCATCTTTTTTTTATAAATTATATAAAAATAATAAAATCATATTATTTACATAAATATGGATGAAAATGTGTGTAGATGATAGATTTGATTATGTTTGGAATATAAATGAATATTTTCAATTTTATAAATCTTAAAAATGGTAAAAAAATAAAAATTTGCTATGGATGTGTATCGAAGGCTTCAGCTAAGTATCGTAATGGTGTTTTGTAAAGTTATTATGTATCGTGTAACACCCCGTTTCGGCTCACCCGTGAACCGACCCGGAAATGTCACCGGCAACCAAACCGTTCGCTAATCTACTGGATTTGGTTAAGCCGACCCGGATCTGCCCTCGGGGTCTCAAAATGGAGATGCAAGCATGAAATGCATATATGGGAAAAATTGGGTTTTAACGGAGTCCTACATGCATGCCATGACATGCAAGCAAAGACAAGACAAAACAATAAATAAGAAACCAAAAGAAAATATATACTACTACGAAAAAACGGACAGTGTTTCCCCTGAAAGTACAATAAGGGCCAACCTGTCCACGACAAAGGTATATAAACATTTTATCAAGACAATATAATACATAACAATCTACCATGGCATCCCATCATTATTTCATTTGTTTTCATCCGAGCCGAGTTTGAACTCCAAGGCTCCCTACTCATTCACATTTATCCGTTCGTTTCATAATAAGCAATTCATCCAAACAAACACATCAAAATTATCATTCACGTAGCAATAACACACCATCATTATACATTACATGCGGCAGGTACATGTGTGCGCGGTTCCGTGCTGCTCCTCCCCAGTCCCGACAGCTTTCATCCCTCGCATTTCTCACCTATATATATATATAGAAAAGCAGTTAGTAACGAGTGTTACCGGCCCGAAAAATAGCTAATGTCAATTTGGCACAAGAGAGCAAACTCTCCTGTTGAATCAAACCATATACTTCATCAAGAACTCTCATCAGGGCACATATGGGAGTCGTCGCCCTCGGGTCGACAACATCCCCTTTCCATATCATTCTCTTTCATTGGCCATTTCATCTATCTCTTCCGCGACAATTCATTCTCATTCGTCTCAGCCCTCTACGTCCTCTGTATTGCTCCTGGCCCTGAATACAGGGGCCGAGTACTCTTAGGCATGCACCTTTAATACCCTTTGAAACCACAAGTTTAGACATGCACTGCATTGCAGTACCTATGAACCTCCACACTTCTCCGAGTTTGAGGAACTCAAAGGTGGAGTTGTCAGGATCCCTCAGGAATGAAACGGCCCGCACACCATTCCAGAGCCCACTATCGACTCACACATGCCCGCTAGCGTAGCACGGTAGTCAGATTTTCCTCATTCAATCTCTCACTAAAAATGCGAAAACTATGCATATATATAGGTCTAGGTTGGGATTTATACAATAGGCCCGAAGGCATCGTGAGCTAGATCTGAAGTTCAAAAACAAACTCGAGGGATCTCATCCTCGAGGGTTATTAATCCGAAAAACTGTTGGCTAAATGACCCGAGTTAAGTGGGATCCGATAAAACACCACTTAACACGTCCTGCATGTAATAAATCAAATACACAGTAGAATAGCGTAAAACAGAGAACGAGTCCTAAACGGACCTGGTAGAAGCTCCAAGTGTGTCCTTGTGCCTAGGCGGCGAGCTCCTACTCCGTACCTACACATCGAAACTAAATACTAACGCCCGCTCATGATGCAGTCATACATCCTATATCACACATACATCCATCACGCATCAATCAACACACATCAACCTATATCAACTCTAGCAAGTCTACTTAGGCTAGTTTGCATTAGATCATGATCATTACCTAGTTACCCTAATTAGTTTCTTAGCCTCCATTTTTAACACCACTCAATCAAACAAATTTTATATTTTATCCTTAATCAAATCTACATTTATATATATAATTACAACACACAATTCACCAATCCTAGCATGCAATTCTAATAGTCAATACTTTTAAAATAATTAAATTAGAATAAATTATACCTTGCATGATTCGTGGCTTGAATTCGGCACCCTATGGCGTCCAAAGTTTGATAGGGTTCGATCAGAGGGATTCGGCAGAAGATCAGGTGATTTCCGACAAATTTCAGTGAATCCGGTTTTTCGACGACTTCCAGTGGTTTTCTGGCGACTGTTCCGGCGGGGCAATCGGGGTAAGGGTTAGCACCAGCTCGATGAGCTCGTCCCAATGGTGGTGATGGCAAGGACGACCGCGACGACGATGATCTCTGGCAGTGGTGTCGAGTTCGGTCGGGGCAGTCGGACGCTCCGATCAGGCCCACGGCTGACTTCGATGGCAGCGCTAGGTAAGGGGGAAATGTCAGGGAGGTCAAGGGAATGGTCGTCGAGGTCACGGCGGTGGCGGTGTGGCCCGGACGGTGGCGAATCAATAAGGGGAGCGTTGAAGCTTGTGGGGCAATTTCGGCGTCGTGGCAGTGAGAGGGTGGCCGGGGTGGGTCGTGGCGGCACGGCGACGGCAAGGCGGGGCTGGGCGGCATTTATCAGCAGCAATGTGGCGTCGGCAGCAGCGGCAGTGACAACCACAGTGGGCGGTGAGGGTTTTGGGAGGGGGAAGTGTCGGGGAAACGAGAAAAACACTCCCGTGGCAATTTCGTAAAAAGGTATTGACCTGATTCCTACTCGAGTCAAAATAATAACTAGTTCGTAATAAATTTTTAAAAAAATCTAGAAAAATATGGAAAAATCCCATAGAATAAAACAAACACAACAACATCCAAATGACATGCTCTATAACTAATAAACCACCCGAATATGATCTAACGCGTCCTAATGCTTTATTTGGCCTAAAACTATTTCTACGATCAAACATATAAAAAGAAAATACTGCATACTTTCATATATTCTGATAACTTATTTCTCACCATCTTTTCAGGTACACCATCTTTTTTTTTTCTTTTCAACGTTATCATCATATATTCAAGTACACCTAACTCTCATCGCTCATAACTCACGGTTGGTCTCGACTGAGCACGCGGTTTATGAAATTGACTTGACTCGAACCAATAGTTGAACCAACTGGTTTAGTAACGTAAAACTCTGACTCGAGTCATGGGTTTTACATATCGGCTTTACTGCGATACCGCATGGCAATCAATGGGTAGACTCGTCTCCCCTTGCTTGATTATTGCAACCTTATCTCAGCCGACACTTCCCAACTTATGCATTTAATCATCCAAATATCGATTGGGGAGTACAATAATTATACTCTCCAAGAAATGCATCCCTGCATCATCTATCTCTTCCGGTGGCATTGAGCAAAGGTGCGTAATGGAACTGGAGACGGAGGAGGCGGCTGGCAAAAAGAAGGGATGATTTGCTGTAAAGGGAAAAGGGTGCAGGTCGTTTCTTCATAAGCAAGGTGAATATTTAGACTTTCCAGGTATTTATTTTATTTATCATTGTCTCCCATCCAACAAAGTCCTGTAGAATTGTATGTACTCATTGTTGATTGAAGTGCTTCATCGAACTCAGCTCATGGTTATCATATATATATATATATATATATATATATATATATATATATATATATATCGGAAAGCACTTTGCTGCGTTGCATGCATTTGCAGCGTAGTGCAGCACAGCCGCTGGATCAAATCGATCTAGCAGCTGATGTTATTCCCCCCTCCTGTGTGCTTCATCCCGCCTGCACTCTGCCACCCACGCGCCGATTTCCTGCCCCCTCCCCCAGCGTCTTTAAAAGTGACTCTCCACCCCGCCCACCCTTGAGCCCCACCACCACCTGCCTCTCGCTCGCCCCTCCCCCCATCGCAGCCTCCTACCTTAGACGATGCCCCTTGCCACCCCCTGCCCCTATCGGCCGCGGTACCCCCCCCCCCCCCACTGCACCCACCTGCCCTTGCAGACGCCCCTTGCCCTTGCCCGCCATGGCCCCCCGGCTACAGGCCCCCAGCCCCTCCCCATTGACCTCCCCCTTCGCCACAAGCCAGCGCTCGCCTGCCATGGCCACCCCCACCCTCCTGTGCCGAACTCGCCGTGTCAAGCTTCAAGTAAGAGTTAAGCCTTTAAAAATGCTTTAACTTAATGAAAGAATGTTTATTGTGAATATTTTAGTTGATTAGATTCTTAGTTTTTATAAATTTTATATTATTTTAAGAATGGACAATCTTGAAGATAAAGGAAATACCGAAGAAGAATTAGGCAAACATATTACAACATTTTATCCTATTGTAGAAGATGAGGTCAAACCGAAGGATGGAATGTAATTTGATAGTTTGCACGATGCACTCAACTTCTACACTAGTTATTCAAAAATGACAGGATTTGGTGTACATAAACATAGTACAAATTATCCTAAGAGAACGAAAGAGTTATGTTCTCAAGTGTTTGTGTGTTCTAAAGAAGGACATTCAAAAGAAGATGAATGAAAAATACAGATTAGATAGATATGAAGATGAAAATAATAATGATGGTATGAGTACGAGCAAACGAAAGGGAGAAATACCACAGAAAAGAAAAAAAGAACTTATCCTATCATTAGAGAAGATTGTCAAGCATGCATCGAGGTAACTAAAAATAAAGAGGGCACATGGAAGGTCATGCTTTTTGAAGAAGGACATAGTCATGCACTTCTTACACCATCAAAAACTCATTTTCTCAGGTCACATAGGCATGTTACAAGTGTGCACCGAAGTTTGATTGACACGTTTGAATAGGCTAACATAAAACTTCTCAACTAATGTCTGTGCTAGAAATTGAACCAGGTGGGGCTGAAAATATTGGTTGTACAGAGATAGATATTAGAAATGTCCAAACAAAAAATAAAGAAGAGAAAAAGGAAATTGATGGAACATTTCGAGGAAATGAAAGAGATGAATGACTCCAGTTTTTATTACTATGAAGTTGATGACGATGGTAGATGGAAGCATTGTTTTTGGGCGGATGGAATTGCAAGAAATAATTATCAGCTTTTCTCAGATGTGATGATTTTTAATACAACATATAATACAAATAAATATACACCTATTTTGCACCATTCACCGGAGTAAACATCATAGGAAAACTATTACATTTGGATGTGTTTTTTGTATAATGACAAGACTGAGTCTTTTGTGTGGGTTTTTGAAACATTTTTGAAATGCATGGATGGAAAGCATCCCCAGGCAATTATTATTGATCAAGATCCTGCAATGGATAAAACAATTAAACTGATATATCCTTCAACATATCATTGTCTTTGTATTTGGCATATCTTTAAGAAGGAAACTGAAAAATTAGGTGCAATTACTCACAAAAGGGAGTTTTGTGAGTGATTTCATAGTTTAATTTATGGTGCAGAAAATACCGAAAATAAATAAGAATTAGAATCACAATTGAGTGAAATAATGAAAAACAATTGCATGGAGGGAAATGAGTGGTTAAAATCCATATATGTAATTTGTCAAGCGTGGTGTGTGTGTATAGAAAGGTATATTTTTGGCTGGTATAAGAAGTTCACAACGAAGTGAATCTCAAAACTCACTTTATTCAAGGTATGTCAATATAAAAAATAGCTTTATTGAGTTTATACATAGATTTGAGAGACCTATCAAAAGACAGAGATTAAACGAGGCAAAAGAATCTTATAAAAACGAATATAAAAGCCTCAAATTGGTCACTTCATTCAAGATGGAATGTAAGATGACAATGGTTTATACTCGAAAAAATTTTTATGAGTTTCAAGAAGAACTACAATACAGTTTGGTTTATTGCTCATCTCATAAGAAATTAGATGGGGAGGATGTTGAACAATACGAGGTAATATGCTATATAAATAATAAAGAGTTGGTTGCACATGGTACTTGCATAGGAGTTGACAATAGATGCACATGTAGCTGTAAACTCTTGGAAAGTGAAGGTATTTCATATAGGCATTTGCTGTATGTACTGAGATTGAATGAGGTGATATTTTTCCTCAACTCTATGTCGTGAAGAGATCGACAATTGAAATAGCCAAGGAAGTTGTATTTTATGGTGATGGAGTAGAATTTCGTGGTTATTACAATGAAACTTTATTCTCTAATTGGGGAGAATTGCACTGTATATTCAATCGATGGGCCAAAGAGGCATATTCATCATTTGAGAAATTTGAACTCGTCAAGTAAAAATTGATGGAGATAGAAAAATTGGTAGAAGATATAGTACATGATCCACATCATGGAATACAAGTACATCCACTGCACAATCAAATATAAAAAGAAGTAGTAAAAGGTGGAAGAGTGGTAAAGAATTTGTAATGGAACATATGGTAAAAGATAGGCTATGCCATAGTTGTAACAAATGGGGAGTTGGGCATGATAACCGGCAATTGTAGCATATGGGTAATGTTGCCTAACGCAAACCTTGTTTTGATCTTTGTTCTATATAATTTATGTGATTATTTTTCATGTTTTATTTTTAAATATATAGGAAAAAAATGTTTCATCGGAAAGTGGAGTCATTGAGTT
>JAURVB010002783.1:0-17273 GCA_033002965.1 Piper betle | reverse complement strand
TTGTGCTTCGTTCAGTTGTGTGCTGCAGGAGGAGGGAGTATTTCATCCCTCATCTCCGTCCCAGGCGACCTCCCCATTACTGTATTAGGCTCATGGGTCATAGTCAGACTTAATCACAAATCAAGTACGTATAATAGATAGAACATCATACTTTCCTTGTTGGTAGCCTAGGTCGGCCTGAGCCCAAATTCGACTACCATGCACCGAGTGCTACCGGGGTTAATGAATTGACTCAGTCTGACACTGGGTCGTTTTATGTACGTGAATTTTGTAATGCATCGACATTGTTTTGGAGTAGTGATAGCTGCCCCATAAAAAGGCTACGGCCGGGGTGTGCAAGGCATTGGCACTGGAGTGCAGTGATAGCCTCCCCATAAAAAGGCTACGGCCGGGGTGTGCGAGGCACTAGCACTAGAATTGGTAATTAGAGCTTCCCCACAAATTTAGTGAAAAAGCAATCACCTGAGTGCAGTGATAGCTGCCCCACAAAAAGGCTACGGCCGGGGTGTGCAAGGCATTGGCACTGGAGTGCAGTGATAGCCTCCCCATAAAAAGGCTACGGCCGGGGTGTGCGAGGCAGTGGCACTAGAATTGGTAATGAGAGCTTCCCCACAAATTTAGTGAAAAATGGCGGGTCGTTACACTATTTGACTAAGCTCTCTCCTGAATTCCACCCGATTTTGCCGCATTTGTCTCCTAAATTCCTCCTGACTTTCCATCATTTGTATTTGAGCTTCAGCCAACCTGGCAATCACCGCGTCTCTCTCTTGTCAACTACTTCTGGTGCGGTAACTGTCACGACCACTGTTTTCGGCTCACCCATGAACCAACCCAAAAATATCACCGGCGACCGAACCGTTCGCTAATCTACTGGGCTCGGTTAAGCCAACCTAGATCTGCTCTCGGCGTCTTAAGATGGAGATGCGAACATGAAACGCATTAATGGGAACAATTAGGTTCTAATGCGGTCCTACATGCATGCCATGACATACAAGCAAAAACAAGACAAAATAATAAATGAGAAACCAAAAGAAAATATATATACTATTATGGAAAAACAGACAAAGTTTCCCCTAAAAATGCAATAAAGGCTAACCTATCCATGACAAGGGTATATAAATATTCTATCAAAACAATATATTACATAACAGTCTACCATGGCATCCCATCATTATCTCATTTATTTTCATATGAGCCGAATCTAAAAAGGCTTCCTACTCATTCACAATTATCCATTCGTTTCATAATAAGCAATTCATCTAGACAGACACATCATAATTATCATTCACACAGCATTAACACACCATCATTATACATTATACGCGGCATGTATATGTGTGCGCAGTTCCGTGCTGCTCCTCTGCAGTCCTAACAACTTTCATCCCTCGTATTTCTCACCTACATATATATAGAAAAACCGTTAGTAACGAGTGTTACCTACCGGGAAAATAACTAATATCAATCTGGCACGGGAGAGCAAACTTTCCTGTAGAATGAAAACCATATACTTCCTCAAGAACTCTCAACAAGGCATATATGGGAGTCATCGTTCTTGGGTTGACAACATCCCCTTTCCATATAATTTTTCTTTCATTGGCCATTTCATCTATCTCTTCCACGGCAATTCATTCTCATTCATCTCAGCCTTCTACGTCCTCCGTATTGCTCCTGGCCCTGAGTACAGGGGCCAAGTACTCTCAAGCATGTGCCTTCAGTACCCTTTGAAACCACAAGTTTAGACATGCGCTGCATTGTAGTACCCGTGAACCTCCACACTTTTCCAGGCTTGAGGAAGTCAAAGGTCAAGTTGTTAGGATCCATCGGGAATGAAACAGCCCGCACACCATTCCAGAGCCCACTATCGACTCACACGTGCCCACTCGCGTAGCACGGTAGTCGAATTTCCCTCATTTAATCTCTCACTGAAAATGTGAAAACTAAACATATATAGGCCTGGGTTGGGATTTATACAATAGGCCCAAAGGCAACTTGTGGTGGATCTTAATTTTGAAAACTGACTCAAGGGATCTCATCCTCGAGGGTAATAATAGAAAAACTGTTGGCTAAATAGCCCGAGTTAAGTGGGATCCGATAAAACACCATTTAACTCGTCCTGCACATGATAAATAAAATACATAATAGAATAGCGTAAAACAGAGAATGAGTCCTAAATGGACCTGCAAGAAGCTCCAATCAGGTCCTCACGCCTAAGTGGCGAGCTCCTATTCCATCCCCACACATCAAACTAAATACTAACATCTGTTCATGATGCAGTCATACATCCTATATCATGCATACATCTATCACACATCGTTCACAATCACATCAACCTATGTCAATTCTAGCAAGTCTACTTAGGCTAGTTTGCATTAGATCATGATCATTACTTAGTTACCCTAATTAGTTTATAAGCCACCATTTTTAACACCACTCAACCAAACAATTTCATATTTTATTCTTAATCGAATCTACATTTCAATATATATTTATAACACACAATTCACAAATCCTGGTATGCAATTCTAATAATCAATACTTTTAAATAATTAAATTAAAATAAATTATACTTCGCACGGTTCGTGACTCGAATTCGGCACCCTATTGCGTCTGAAGTTTGATAAGGTTCGATCAGAGGGATTCGACGGAAGATCAGGCGATTTTCGACGAATTTCGATGAATCCGGTTTTCCGGTGACTATCCCGGCGGTTTTCCAATGACTGTTTCGGTGGGGCAATTGGGGGTAAGGCTTAGCACTGGCTCGGCGAGCTTGTCCCAATGGTGGTGACAGCAAGGACAGCAGTGGCGGCGATGACTGCCAGCGGCGGCGTGAAGTTCGGTCGGGGCGGTCAGTCGCTCCGATCAAGCCCACGGCCGGCTTCGACGGCGGCGCTAGGTAAGGGGGAAATATCAGGGGAGGTCAAGGGGATGGTCAGTGGGGTCACGACGGCAGCGGTAGCGTAGCCAGGATGGCGGCGAATCGACAAGGGGAGCATCGCGGCTTGTGGGGTGATTCGGGCGTCATGGCGGCAAGACGGTGGCCGGAGTTGGTCGGGGTGGGACGGCGTCAATTAGAGACAGGGTGGCATCGACGGCGGCTCTGGTGACAAAGACAATGGCAACAGCTAGGGTTTGGGGTGAGGAAGGTGTCGGGAGGGAGAAAAACACCCTCAATGGCAAACTCGTACACAAGTATTGACTCGATTACTACTCCAGTCAAAATAATAACTAATTCGTAATAAATCCAAAAAAAATCTATGAAAATATGAAAAAATCCCATAAAATAAAACAAACACAACAACATCCATATGACATGCTCTATAACTAATAACCCACCCAAATATGATCTAACGTGTCCTAATGCGTTATTCGGCCTAAACTATTTCTACTATCAAATACACAAAAAGAAAAATAGTGCATACTTTTATATATTCTGATAACTCATTTCTCACATTCTTTTTGATGTTATCATTATATATTTAGGTACACCTGACTCTCATCACTCATAAATCATAGCTGGCCTCAACTCAGCATGCGGTTCATGAAACTGACTCGGCTCGAACCAACGGTTGAACCGACTCGTTCAGTAACGTAAAACTCTGACTCGAGTCACGCGTTTTACAGGCTGAGTAGTTCATTCACTCCTTCGATTGCTGATGTTTCTACTGCACATTCACCAATGCTCCTTGCAAGTTTCACCCAAACTTTTGTCTCTTGCCTATGTAAGTTTTAGTTGTTGAAGCTCTATAGAAGTGTCCCTGAAAGATACACCAACCCTTTTTTTGAGAGTTTGATTGGCCAAAGTTTCTACCAAACTCTTCCACATAAGACCAGGGTTTCACTCCTAGTCTTTCTGCTGTTAAACACTCAGGGCAAAGTCTATGCTGAACCTGTCCTTATAAGTGATAGTTCTTAAGTAGAGTTATTATTTCATGTTAGTTTGCTTATATTTTTTAGGCCCTAGCTCCGTTTTTGTGTATGATTTGGATGAAAACAAGATTTCTAAAAGAAATGTACAAAGTGATCGATTCCAGATATTCTGAGCTGTTCTGCTATAATTTTGATATTTTCTACAAAATAGGATTCGCCCAAGCACACCAGCAAGTCGAGGACAAAACTACACTCACTAATCCTACGATGGATCACTCGTGGAAGCTACAAAGTGGGGAACATTTTGTAACACCCAAATTTCGGTTCACCTAAGAACCAAATAAGAATTATTACGATCGAGTCAAGCCATGTTTAAAGTTATTGGTCGGTAAGACTTGAACGATAAAATATATCGAAACAACTTTCTTGGTGTCTTAAGAATGGAAAACATTGTTAAATATATGTCAAAACACATCGAATGAAATAAAAGTAAGAAAGTAAATAATTACAGTGAGCTCAAGTGTGTGTAGTGTTTATTTGTCCTCCTACCAAAGTTGACTCAAGATTTGTAAGACCTACATATATTACATGAAAAATGTCAGTAACGAGTGTAGCTGATTCTAAAAATAACTAGTACAAACTGGCAAGTGGGTGCCGCAGAAACTTATGAAACTTTAGAATTTGCCTCACACTGGTTAGTAAGCAAACATACTTAAACAAGTGTTGGTTCGCATGCACGGGTAATACTCATATTCATACATACAACGCTTACACCCTCACATCCTCCATATTACACCCGCCATGGTACTCGAGTGGCAAAAGGAATAGTTAAGTTAGTGCCACAAATTCCAAAAATATGCGACATTATGCAGTACCCAAATACTCCATACATATATCCATACCACTCACTCTCTTATTCATGAAATCCATAAAAATGCGCGTACTTATATAATAGGTTTGGGGAAGAGGCTTGTATTATATATTTCTAGAGCTTCAGTTTGAAAACCAACAACGGATCTCATCCTTGTAGTTTTATTAAACATGTATAGAAAACAAGGCGGGCTAAATAGGCTAACATCAAAGGGATTTGATAAAATGCTGCCAATGTCATGCTACGTCTAAAACACGATTAAACTGCACACGCATGGAAGCAAGAAGAGATCAAGTAAATGGAGAGTCCTACGAACCTTTGGTCCAAGCTCTAAGCGCATCGAGACATTTACGACGAGCTTGGACTCTATAACCTACATTGAAACCCACAACTAAGTAAAATACCAATGCCTCTGTATAATGCCGGCACCTGAAAATGGCCCGAAAGGTGATGGTGGTGGTGAAGAACACTGATAAAAACTAAGTCACCGGTGGCGACTGCGACAACGCCAATGGTGATTGTGGTCACGACCATACCAATCCCATAGCCAGAAGAGAGCCTAGGCCTCGCTGACGGAAAGCCAAAGTGGTGGTGGCAGTAATGGTGGAAAACTTCGAAATCATGGAAAATCTATGGAAAAATATCATGGTGAAGCCAGGGCTAACGTGGACTACTTAAATCTTACCTGAATGCCGGACAACACTTGGTCTAGTGGAGCCCACCTATGGGTATATGCAACATACATATGGATGAAAAACTTGGTTCGAGCCCGTCTAAAGTCAAAACTGACTCGAGTCCAAAAAGTGACTCCATAGGCAGAAATCAAAGCAAGAAGGCTAAATGGGCTTCGAACCCTCAACTCAATCAATCCGGTGACCTGAATTCCATATGATGCATGCAAATAAGATACCTTGAAAATCTCAAACGGATATTAAACATTGCAACGGCCTAGTTCTAAGCCTAAAACCATGGTTAACTCATACAAATCATTTGTATACCTCGCGTATACACTGATAACTCATACTCTGATCATCTACATGTCGGGCATACTCAACCACTATAACATGCTCATACAGCCATCTGGGCAAGCTTGAGCTTGCTCAAACCGACTTGAGATTGGCTCGAATTGTGCAAACAAGTGGGTAAAACCCTAGCTCGAAGCTGGGTTTTACAACCTCTCCTCATAAAATTCTGTCTTCGAAATTTCTCACATCAACTGTGATTAGAGGACTCAACTGACGATATAATCTCGTTCACAAACCAGTAGCTCTCCCTCGAAAGCTAGCTACATACGGCCCAAACGGACCAACATGAAGCCGAAACTCTGAACACTGTCAAAGCTCGCTAGCTCCTTAATAATTTGGCTAGACGGACTACACGTGATCGAATCATATGGCAAAACATGTCATGCATGCTTGAATCATTAAACTGGATTGACCATACATACTCTAATTGTCTCGTTGGACTATTTATTAACATTTCATCGTCAGCAATCTTTCAACTGCAACATACATCATATCACACTACATCATCATGTATTACATTTCATTACATCATCCTCAAAATATTAAACAAGCTATCATCTGACATGTGTGTATGCAAGAGATGTAAAACTCGTTACTCAAGTCAGGGTTTTATAGTCTGAACAGGTCAAGTCGAAAGTTATTTTTAGTCGAGTTAATTTCAGAACACGCGTACCAAGCCGAAGCTGGTCTTGTGTTGTGTGAACCATGAGAGCCATGTGTGCCCAAGTATATGATGATAACGTTAGTAAGACAACAACATAATGAGTTATCAGAATATACATGAGTAGGACGGATTTTCTTTATTTATTTTAATTAGATGTAGTATTCATTTTAGGCCGAATAACGCATTACGACACATTATGGGTAGTTTGGGTGGGTTATTAGTTATAAAGCAAGTTATTGTAATATTATGTGTATTATGTTTTATGGGATTTTCCCCTATTTTCTAGATTATTTTAAAATTTATAACAAGTTAGTATTATTTATCTAGAGTCAAGTCGAGTCAAGTTTTAATTACGAGGAAACCATTAGTTGTTCTCACCAACCATTCATTTTTCCTACTGACCATTCATTTTTCTCACTCACCATTCATTTTTCACACTAACCATTCATTTTTCTCATCGACCATTCGTTTACCTCATCGACTATTTGTTTACCTCACCGACCATTTATTTTTCTCACCAACCACTCATTTTCTTCCCCCCTGACATCTATATATTTCACACCTTTGACACTGTCACCATCCAACCGCCACCATCCTCCTCACCCAACTTCCTTCTTCTTTTTCTCCCTTCCCTCTTCCCCACGATCCTCACTCCAACCGGCCACAACTTGTCGCTGTCGCTGAATGACTGGCGATTAGGTATAGAAATTTATCCGATTTAATTTAATTGTTTTATGATTTTGGTGTGATTGTAAATAAGTGTTGATTCAAATTTAAATGTATGTTAACGGATGATAATAATGAATTAGAGTTTGAATTTAAATGCATGTAAATAGATGTTGTCTTTTATGGATTGATGAGGAGTGTAGCATTCACGCATTATACTGAGTATTAGTATTTAGTCTTGATTTGTCGGTATGGAGTAGGAGCTCACCACCTAGGCGTGACGACATGCTCGGAGCTTCTACTAGGTCCGTTAGGACTCTTTTCAGGTTTTACGCTTTATTCTATTGTGTATTGTTTTATTACTTGCAGAATGAGTTAAGTGGCATTTTATTGGATCCCACTTAACTCGTACCATTTAATCAACTAGTTTTCTGGATTAGAAACCCTCGAGGATGAGATCCCTAGAGTATATTTTTGAAAACAAGATCCACCATAAGTTGCCTTTGGGCCTACTGTATAAACCCCTTCAAAGGCCTATATATAGTTTTATCGAGTTTTTAGTGAGACGAGAGATGAGAAAACTTACTCGCACGTACCACGAGCGAACACACATCCCAGTCAAAGCGAGCTCTGGATTAGTGAGCGGGCTATTCCAATCCAAGGGATCCTGATAACTCCCGTTTTGAGTTCCTCACACCCAGAGAAACGTAGATGTTTAAGGGTATTATTTAGTATAGTGCATGTCCGAACTTGTGGTTCAAAGGGTACTAAAGGCGACTGTCTGAGAGTACTCGGTCTTTGTGCTCAAGGTTAGGAGAATTATGGAGGAAAGGAAAGGGATTAGGATATACTAGTAGTCCTGAGGGACCAGAAAATGAAATGAGAAAATCAGTGGTAGCAGAACAGTCAGTTTGGGATGCTACCTTGCAGCCACTGTCTCCTCAATAGATGCCCTTAGGAGTGTTCACGAGAAGTATATAAAAGTTTTCTTCAAAATGAGAGTTTGGTCTCATTTGCTAGTTTGTTATGTAGTTATATTTTTGGACCATTAACATTTGTTACTGACGCTTTTCTTTATATATATGTAGGTGAAGATTAGATACTGGATATACCGGCTTGGACAAAGAAATAGTGGCCTACTTTGCACACACACGCCAACCGAATGTTTGTTTTGAATATTTTAATTATTTTGTTATGTTATTATGAAAAAAATGAAAACTTATGATAAAGATTTGGTTACATAGGAATGCATAATAATAACAGGATCTAAAATATATACGTTAGTGTAAATATTTCATGATAAAGGTGAAGATGAACAAATGAGCAAGTGGGTCGAGACCCAAAAACATAGGATGTTTTGATGTGGCCAAATTCAATATATGTGTGTGAAAAATATGATGTACTGGATGTATATTGATATTTATATTTACATAGGTTGATTTGACAGGGTGGCCCTAATTACACTTTTAGAGAAGATTCTGTCTGTTTTATTTTCATAATTTCTATCAATTTTATCATAATTATTTTATTTTGTAAACTAGTTATCATGTCATCCACGTTGCAGCATGATAGGATTTCATGCATTCATCCATGCATAGTGATCTGTATCTTTTATCTTGAGACGCCGAGAATAGATCTACAGGGTTGGGTTCGGGTTAGCCGACCTAACTAGGACCAGTGACATTCCGGTTCGGTTCCCTAGCGTAATTAGATTTGAGGTATTAAAATTTTTGGTATCAAAACAAACTCTTAGTTGAATTAGTTGGAAGATATTTTCATACATGATGAGTGTGCAAAGATTGCTCCAAGTCTAGCTGGCAGGTATATATTTCTGTCCTTATTGGCTTTGATTTACAGATTTTTTACCAACAAGTATTATGGCAGTTTTTCAGAATTGGATCAATGAGTTGAAGTAATCATGGTAAGAACTCTAAGTACTCAGAATAGGACTTCATCACCTCCTTGGCCCAAACATAGCTATCCCTACTCATGTTCACATTGAGACGGTGTCTAGCCGATCTAGAGCCACACCACCACCAGGAAATCCTAGTGAGCCAAGCTCAGTAAGCCACCGTAGCGGGAGCCATGGTAGTGGAAGCCATTGCAGCATTAGAAGCTGTCAGACTGAATTGGAGGTTGTCATTGCACAGTTGGTAGAGGTATAAATGCAGATGCAACAAAGTCAGGAGGAATTTCAAACAGAACTATGACAAATAGCTAGGTAGAGGTACAAATGCAAATGCAACAGAGTCAGGAGGGATTTCAAATTGAACTACCACAAATAGGTCTCACAATAGCACGAATAGAGAAGAAATTAGCCATGGTTGATGAGGCACGAGGGGAGCTTGCAGTTCCCATGGGCCGCAAGCGAAGCTGAGCGAATCTTGGCTACTCGACCTGGCCGAGACTATGACCAGAGACAATAGCATCCTCAACAATATCAATTGGATTAGGAGACACAACAAAGACATCAGATAGATGCTCCAACTATAATGAGAGCCATGGATGGACAAGTTTAGGAGAATAGAAACCCAAAATGTCAGAACTGTGGACATCGTCATGGAGGAATATGCAGAGTGGGTACCAACACATGCTTTAGATGTCGACAACTAGGACATCAGGTAGTAGAATGTTTGACTGCTCAGCACCAACGGCCAGCCTGTTCGGCACCGCCACAATTTCTAATGCTTCCAACTATCCCATTGCAACAATGAAGAGGCCAACAAAACCAAGGGCAGGGATAGAGAAACAGTGGTCAGCAGTCACCAAGATAGCAACAAAGGGGTCTGAATCAGAGAGAAATGATGGTTGCCATGATAGGAGAAGAACATGCAGCTTTGGATAAGAGAGGAATATCGATAACACCACTAGTAGACGTATCCACTTCAGCACCACCATGGGCAGTGAGGATGGACACAACCACAATTGCTCAATCATTGGAGGATACGGTGAACGTGGCAGGTGTACACACATCCCACTTCAAATTTCAGATTTAGTGGATAGCTATGAGAGTAAAGCCTCCTTGATTTAAAATTTTGAGGACAAAATTTTTATAAGGAGGGAAAGTTATAAAACCCATGACTTGAGTCACGGTTTTATAGTCTGATCCGATTGGTTCAACCGTTAGTTTTAGTTGGGTTAATTTCAGAACACGCTTATCGAGCCGAAGCCAGTCTTGTGTCATAAACCATGATAGTCATGTGCGCCTAAGTATATAAAAATAACGTCAGTAAGACAGTAGCTGAATGCGTTATCAGAATATATGAGAGTATGACAGATTTCCTTTATTAATTTTAATTGGATGTAGAATTATTTTTAAGCCTAATAATGCGTTAGGACATATAACGGGCAGTTTTGATTGGTTATTAGTTATAGAGCATGTCATTGTAATATTGTGTGTATTATGTTTTATGGGATTTTCCCCTATTTTTGGGGTTTTTTAGAATTTTTATGAGTTAATATTATTTTTTGGAGTCAGTGTCGAGTCAAATTTTAATTACGAGATGACCATTCATTTTTCTCACCGACCATTCATTTTTCCAACTGACCATTCATTTTTCTCACTAACAATTTGTTTTTCTCACCGACCATTTATTTTTCTCCTTGACTAGTCATTTTTCTCACCGACCACTCATTTTCTTCCCCCTCACATCTATTTATTCCACACCTCTGACACTGTCACCATCCAACCGCCACCATACTCCTCACCCAACTTCCTTCTTCTTTTTCTCCGCTCCCTCTTCTCCATGATCCTCACTCCAACCGGCCACAACCTTGTTGTTGCCGTTGAATGACTGATAATTAGGTATAGAAATTTATCCAATTTTATTTGATTGTTTTACGATTTTGGTGTGATTGTAAATAGGTGTTGATTTAAATTTATATGCATGTTAACAGATGATAATAATAAATTAGAGTTTGAATTTAAATGCATGTAAATAGATGTTGTCTTGTATGGATTGATGAGGAGTATAGCATTCATACATTATACTGGGTGTTAGTATTTAATCTTGATATGTACGTACAGAGTAGGAGCTCACCGCCTAGGCCCGAGGACACACTCCGAACTTCTATCAAGTCCATTAGGACTCGTTTCCTGTTTTACATTTTATTCTATTGTGTATTGTTTTATTACTTGTAGCACTAGTTAAGTGGTGTTTTATCAGATCTCACTTATCCTAGGTTGTTTAATCAACTAGTTTTTTGGATTAGTAACCCTCGAGGATGAGATCCTTAAAGTATGCTTTCGAAAACAAAATCCACCACAAGCTGCCTTCAGGCCTATGGATAAATCTCTTCTCAGGCCAATATATAGTTCTCTGGGTGTGAGGATTATCAAGATCCTTTGGGATTGGAATAGTCTACTCACTAATCAAGTGCCCTCTTTGACTAGCATGTGCACTCGTTCATGGTACGTACGAGTCGGTTTTCCCATCTCTCATCTTAGAGAAAACTCAATAAAACTATATATAGGTCTAGGAAGGGATTTATACAATAGGCCTGAAGGCAACTTGTAGTGGATCTTATTTTCTAAAACATACTCGAGGGATCTTATCCTCGAGGGTTATTAAACTGGAAGATCGATCGTTGAAATGACCCAGGTTAAGTGGGATTCTATAAAATGCCACTTAACTCATCCTGCAAGTATTAACATAATACACAATAGAATATAGCATAAAATATGAAACAAGTCCTAACGGACCTGGTAGAAGCTCCAATCGTGTTACATGCCTAGGCGGTGAGCTCCTGCTTTGTACCTACACATCAAAACTAAATACTAACGCCTAGTATAATGCATGAATGCTACACTCCTAATCAATCCATACAAGACAACATCTATTTACATGCACTTAAATTCAAACTCTAATTCACTATTATCATCCATTAACATGCATTTAAATTTAAACCAACACCTATTTACAATCACACTATTTGCATCACAGAAAAATAAAAAACAATTCATTATCAAATAAAATCAAATATAGTTCTATCCCTAATCGTCAGTCACGCGGTGACGGTGACAAGGTTTTGGCCGGTTCGAGTGAAGGTCCTGGGGGAGAGGAAAGGGAGAAAAAGGAGGATGGAGTTGGGTGAGGACGATGGTGGCAGCTGGATGGTGACGGTGCTGGAGGTTTGTAATAAATAGGTGTTGGATGGGAAAATGAGTGGTTGGAAAGAAGGTCAAGAGTCATCTCATAAGGTGTTGGGGGAGAAAAATGAGTGGTTGTCTCGTAATTAAAACTTGACTTGACTCTGATTTAAGAAAAATAATAATAATTCATAATAATTCCTAAAAATCCAGAAAAATAGGGAAAATCCATAAAATATAATACACTCTATAATATCACAATGACATACTCTATAACTAATAACCCAGCCAAACTGCCCATAACAGGTCCTAATGCGTTATTTAGCCTAAAAATAATACTACATCTAATTAAAATAAATAAAGAAAAAATATGTCATGCTCATGTATATTCTGATAACTCATTTTACTACTGTCTTACTGACGTTATCATCATATACTTGGGCACACATGACTCTTATGGTTCATAACACAAGACGGGCATCGGCTCGGTATGCGTGTTCTGAAATTGACCCAATTGAAAATAATAGTTAAACCAACCAGTTTAGACTATAAAACCCTGACTTGAGTCACGGGTTGTACAACCTTCCTCCTTATAAAAATTTCCTCCTCAAAATTTTATAATAATGAGGGCTTTACTCTTGTTGCTATCCACTAAATCTAAAATCTGAAGCGGGGATGCATGTATACCTGGCACGTCTGCCATATCCTCCAACGCTTCAGCCATTGTGGTTGTGTCCATCCTCACTGCCAATGTGGTGTTGAAGTGGACGGGTTTATTGGTGGTGTTATCTGTATTCCTCTTTGATCCAAAGTTGTATGTTCTTGTCCTGTCATGGCAGCCTCATTCCTCCCTGATTCAGACCCCTTTGTTATTGTCTCGACGACTGCTAACCACTGTTTTTCTATCCCTGCCCTTGGTTTTGTTGGCCTCTTCGTTTTTGCAATGGGGTAACTGGAAACATTACTTGCCAAGGTGGTGCCGAAAGGGCTGGCTGTTTGTGCTAAGAAGACAAACATTTTACTGCCTAATGTCCTGATTGACCATATCTAAAACATGCGTATGTACCCGCTCTGCATATTCCTTCGTGATAGTGTCCACAATTCTAACATGTTCAGTGTCTTTTCTCTAGAACTTGTCCATCCATGGCTCTCATTATAGCTGGAGCATCTATCCCATGCCTCTGTTATGTCTCATGATGTAGCGAAGGAGGAGGCAACAACGGAGGACCCAAGGGAACTATAGGCTCCCCTCATGCCTCATCATCCACAACTAATTTCTTCTCTGTTTGTGCTACTGTGAGACCTATTTGCCATAGTTCTATTTGGAATTCCTCCTAACTCTATTGCATCTGCATTGTACCTCTACCAACCATGTAATGGCAACTTCCATTTCAGTCTGATGGCTTCTAATGCTGCAGCGGCTTCCACTACGATGGCTCTCGCTACGACAACTTATTAAGTTTGGCTCACAAGGATTTCTTGGTGGCTGTGTGGCTCTAGATCAGCTAGACATTGTCTCACTGTGAACATGAGTAGGGATAGCTTGTTGGGAGAAGGAGGAGATGGAGTTCTATTCCGAGTTCTTTGAATTCTTACCATGATTAGCCCTACTCATTGATCTAATCCAGAAAATACTGCTACACTACCCATTGGTGAGAAATCTATAAAATAAAGACAACAAGGACAGAAATATATACCTGCTAGCTAGACTTGGAGCAATCATTGCACACACATCACATAAGAAAATATCTACCAACTAAATCGACGAAGATTTTGCTCTGATACCAAAAACTGTAATACCCCAAATTCAGTTCACACTCGAGAACTAAACCGGAATGCCACTGGTCCCAGTTAGATCAAATAACCTAAACCCAACTCCTGCAGATCTACTCTCGGTGTCTTGAGATAGAATGTCGATCGCTATGCATGGATGAATGCACAAAAACAAACCTAACATGCTACTAAATGGATGACATGTCAACCAATTCATATACCAAATAATTACGATGAAAATCAATAAGACTCGTAAAATAAGATAGACTAAGTCTCCCCTAAAAGTGTGATTAAAGGCCACCTTGTCAAACCAACATGTATCGTGTGTGTGTGTGTGTGTATCATGCATTTTCATTCACACAACTTTCTAATCTGCTGTATAATCATTCTGAAACATGAAACTTGACCCACCTGTGCATTCTACTCACATTTCTCATCAATTTTGGGTCTTGACTTACTTGTTGTACTTACTCAATATCTAAACATATTTATTAACATGCCATCGTTAGTAATCTTTATACTACAGCATACAACATACCAAACCGCATCATCATGTATTGCATTTCATTACATCATCCTCAAAATATTAACATGCTATCATCTGACATCTGTGTATGCAAGAGACGTCACTGTTCCTCCGTCCAAGCTGGCTCATCCTGCTCATGATCATCACCTACATATATAATAAAAACACGTCAGTAACGAGTGTTACTGGTATAAAAATATAACTAATATCAAACTCTCTATGAGAGCAACCTCACATATGAAGGAAAACATTCATATATGTAAAAACCATGATTTTTATTACATGACTCGAACCTAAATATTATGAAATAAATATAGATGAACTGATATGGTTGGTTATCAAGTCGACTGGTCATGGTTCGACTTAAGGTCACCTAGAAAATACCTATTCATGAATGGATGATGGGGTATGAGAATATAATGAAGGGGCTCATTGAACCTAGGAAATACCAATGGATGATGGGGTATGAGAATTTAGTGGACAGAATGGTTGAAATGTATATATATGCAGGAGGAGGGAGTATTTCAGGCATCATCTCCGTCCTAGGCGACCTCCCCATTACTGTGTGAGTATTTCATCCCTCATCTTATTTGTTTCCATTTCGATTCTTGCATGCAAAGTTTTGTTGGAGACGCCTTTGTTAAGTTGCTAGATCCCTAATGTCTTATGCATGGGTTTCTTGTCGACTACTTGGTATGAACTGTTGCAAGTCTTTGGGGTAAGGTGTTTATTTAGTGTTTTGTTAATGGATATGTCAGAATGGACCTAACAGCCAAAAATAGATATGTCAGAATAGACCTGACAGCCAATAATGGATATGTCAAAATGGACCTGGCAGCCAAAAATAGATATGTTAGAATGGACATGACAGCCAAAAATGGACATGTCAGAATAGACCTAACAGTCAATAACGACTAATCTCAGAATGAACTGGGAGACCACCTAATCTCAGAATGAATTGGGAGACAAACTTTTAATCTCAAAATGACCTAAGAGCCTGTAGAACTACATTGAGCTTGATCCCGACATGGGTATATAAGCTAATCAAGATTGATTGATTTCAGCTCACCTAAGGAAAATTACAAGTATGGTTGGTGGTTCTTTTACGAACTCAGGGTAGGAGAATGAATAATAAATTGGACTTCCTTTTATTTTCTTGTGTTATACATGTGGCTTTGGGAAACGATCCAAGACTATGGAGTAACGCCTGGACCGGTTAGGGCTGGTCGTTATAGGGTTGGTTTGGTTTAATTTCGAGTAACGCCCAGCCATCTAGGCCCATTGTATTGTGAAAAAATGGCTGGTCGTTACAATATACTTCTCGGGAGCTATCTAAAGGGCACCTATTGAGGAGCCACTTGGCTACAAACCCAATAGCATCCCGAACTGACTACTCTGCTGGTGCTAATGCCTCTCTTGGCATTTTCCCATTTCATTTTTTGGTCCCTCAGGACTACTAGTATATCCTCAAGCCCTCTCCTTTCCTCCATAATTGTTCTGGCCTTGAGCACGAAGACTGAGTACTCTCAAGCAATCACCTTTAGTACCCTTTGAACCACAAGTCTGAACATGCGTTGTACTAAACAGTACCCATAAACCTCTACGTTCTCCGGGTGTGAGGATTATCAGGATCCTTCGGGATTGAAACAGCACACTCACTAATCCAGAGCCCGCTTTGACTAGCACATGCACCAGCTCATAGTGTGTGCGAGTCAGTTTTCCCATCTCTCGTCTCACAAAAAACTCAATAAAACTATATATAGGTCTGGGAAGGGATTTATACAATAGGCCCAATGGCAAATTATGGTGGTTCTTGTTTTCGAAAACATCCTTGAGAGATCTCATCCTCGAGGGTTATTATTCCAGAAGATCGATTAATGAAATGACCCGGGTTAAGTGGGTTTCTATAAAATGCCACTTAACCCGTCCTGTAAGTATTAACACAACACACAATAGAATATAACAAAAAATAGGAAACGAGTCCTAATGAACCTGCTAGAAGCTCCAATCATGTCCACACGCCTAGACGGTGAACTCCTACTACGTACCTACACATCAAGACTAAACACTAATGCCCAATATAATGCATCAATGCTACACTCCTCATCAATCCATACAAGACACCATCTATTTACATGCATTTAAATTCAAACTCTAATTCATTATTATCATTCATCAACATGCATTTAAATTTAAACCGACACCTATTTACAATCACACCATTTACATCACAATAAAATCATAAAACAATTCATTATCAAATAAAATCGGATAAAATTCTATACCTAATTGTTAGTCGCGTGGCGACGGCGACAAGGTTGTGGCCGGCTCGAGTGAGGATTGTGGGGGAGAGGGAAGGGAGAAAAAGGAGAACGGGGTTGGGTGAGGAGGATGGTGGCGGCATAGTTATGAAATAGGAATCAGATGTTGAATTAGATTAAAAGGGAATCATTAAATCGGGCTGATTCATAAAAAATCGGACAAGAATTAGTTCACTTGAATTAGTTAAAATCGGTCATTTTTCGCCCTGTCCCTTGCATTATTTTAAAATATGTTATTAGACTATTATTGGCTATATTTTATTTTATTGAATTTTATTATAGTTTATTTTATATAAGATTTATTTTATTATTATTGACTCGAGTAAAAAGTGAGTCAATTTTTATTACCTAAACTACCCCCGATCGCCACCATCAGACCATCCCCTGCCCCCCGTTCCCACGTCGTCCCACCGCAGACGCCCGTACCCCCCCTAACGTGCCTGCCTTCGCCGATAACCACCATCCAACCTG